>JAPZDZ010000014.1:16199722-16215560 GCA_029783805.1 Acanthurus tennentii
TTTTAGGAATCTCTTATTGCATTTACAGCAATGGAATAAGTTGCTGTCAGCTCAAGTAACTTCACCTGTGTCTTCCCAGCTCAGCTGTGTTTGTGTGTGTGTGTGTCCCACCCTCAACAGTAGAAACCAGAAAGAGGAAAGAAAGTAGCATGACTGCATATGGCAGAAAGGGCAGTAAAGACTCTCGTCTTGAGCTGCATTGAAACAAGTGGACTATTTGCAAGATAAAATATTTTGTTTTTAATGTAGCTTTAATGGCACTGAAGTATAACTGCTTTCATTGCACACTTTACAGTTAACAAGCAAACTTTTGCAGTTGATTATTTTAATAGTGACAGTGTTTTTTATTCTGATTAAAGTGGATCTTATGGTAAATTACCTAAACATTTATGGACAGTGAATTGAAGCACTGAATAAAAGAGTGGGGCCAAAGTGATGTCACCTAACAGCAACCCGAAATTTCATTAGAGTTAATGTTATAAACAAATATGGATTGTCCCTCATCTTCTTTTTTCTAATTCCATATTATTTAATACTTTGTTTGGTTGTTATCTTTGCCTTTTTGTCATCAGCACAAAGAGGGAAAGAGGATAGTAGAGATGGTGAGCTGAGGGAGGAGGGTGGATTCATCAGAGAAAGAGTGAAAGCGAGCAACAAGATGACCACATAGTATTAATGCCAATCAGCTAGTCTTTCCTGCATTCACTGCACTGAACTCCACAATGATTTCACAATATGGAATATTGATATACTGTTATTAAATGTGGATTCTTCCCAATCTTTTCTAACATTTATTTCCATATTATTTATTCAGTTTGCTTTATTTATTATCAGATTATATGTCTCTCTCTAACTGCATACAGAATGTTTGTGTGTGATTCGGCGGCGAGCTGTGACTTTTACCGATATGCAGCAGAACTGGCTCATTGTGCAGTTTAACTGTTTACCACTCCAACCAGACTAAAACATAACATTTGATGTATTAATGCTGCTTGTCTTTCCCATCTTGCGGAAGTGTCTTTCCTGCTGACAACTTCAAGTTTTTGTGCTCTTTCCTAGCTGAAGAAATGTTGTTATTATCCTTTCAAAATTGGAAGTAAACATATCAAATATGCAGTATAGAAGAAAATTATCTAAAAGAAAATCACCTCTGTGGTATTCTGCAAAATATTTCCCATTAACTGATATCAACACACTCTACTGACAATGCAGAATCCTGTATATTACAGCCCCAATATGCTGTCTTAAAACTTCTCAAACTTACTTAAGAACCTGCATGGAAAGACAGGAAGGAGAACTTTTGATGTAATTATTTATATTGAGGTACCTTTTTCTTAAAAAAAAAATGTTGCATGCAACATTTAAACTGATTTCAGAACAGTCAAAGCGTAGTCAAGGACAGCTCAACAAGCACAGTCCTCACTCTAGTTAGCTAAGCGTTAAACATTGCAGCATTATTCATGATGTGTTTGTGCAAATGTCCAAAAAGTGCTGTTCTTCCCTCTGCCTGACCAGCCCAAGCCTCTTTCAAAGGGATACAGTCACACCCATGAAAATGACGGAAATGAGAGGTAGCAGTGGCTGGTTGTCAACCTAGTTTCCAGAGACAATAGTTTGATGTTGCCAAAAGAGGACTTTAAATAATGAGGTAAATGCAAACAGACCACATTAGATCCTTTACAGGACAGAGTACTGTTCAAACACTAACTGTTAAGCCATGAATAAAGCATTTCACCCATCCTTTGACCTATTACCTGTACCTGCTTGTTCATGTAGGGTTGTGAGAGCAAATCCAAGCTGACATTGGGCGAGAACAGGGTACATTTAGGACAAATCAGCAGTTTATTACAGGGCTTACATATAGAGACAAAGTATTCAAGCTCACATTTACACCTAGAGGCAATCTATAGCCTAACCTGCATGTCTTTAGGCTGGGGGTGGGAATCAAATTTTGCATAAAGGTGCTGAACCTCCCTGAAGGTGTGATCCTAGTAATGTCCATGCTAGGTGGCATTCTGAACAAATATGGGGCTTTTTTTGGAAATGTTCTCTAGAGTAGATAAATCTTAAAACGCCTACGGTTTGTCTTGACACAGGAAACTTGAATCTTGGAAAATGTAAGGCTTGTTCATGGGTGCATGGCACTTAAAATGAAGAGACAACTTTCTTTAACCTCTGACACTTTTCATAAAATACAAGTTTAGTACATTACACAATAGAATTGCCAGTTAGTAATGTTTTTCTTTTGATTGTCAGATTACTTCATAATCTTAAAATCATATTGTGGCAAATATCTTACTTGGGTATGGCATAAACTTTAACCTTACTGGTAGCTGTTGTGTGTTGCAGCCGGTTAACAGGCAGCATTTATCATCATTTTCCAAAACATTTGGCTTGTGGATGAAGGTTTATATGGATTTAGTCTGTAATCTTTTATTGTACCCATTAAATGGGTTACCAAGGAAAAGAAAATATAAGTCTTCTCATTAATAAATGTTTTCATTATACATTTTTTCATACTCTGGTTATATCTTTAAATGAGCTAACAGCACTAATCCAGAGCATAATGAATTAGTTTGGCCAAAGTCTAATACCCCCGGCTGACTATGAGGCCACAGCTTCACCAGCTGATGTCTGCTCAATATCAAAAACCATAATAGAACCAATCCCCCAAAGTAGATGAACGGCCACAGGATGACACCTGATGTCAGGTTGCACGGCAGCAACGAGCGTCAATGCGTGACAGACCCCCTAAAAACAACCCTCCCAGTCCCAGTCCTGGCTGTGCTTTTTTCCCAATGAGTGAGCAACACATACAGATACGTACACACAGTGTGCACATTCATCCATACATTACTCCTCCTGCTCCCCATTCAACAACACAATCAGGCTCAGCAGGGGCTCCAGTCTCGAGTCATTACAGCCAGTTAATTCTAAACTCATTAACAATGGAGCCATAACAATAGTGCGCACAAAAGCAGAAGGTGTGGGTGGACTGCCTTCATGCAGGAGTGAAAAAAAAAAGAGAATGTTGGGTTTTTCATAATCAACTGCCAGTCATTTGCTAAGATAAAGGATTCTTTAAGTCTGCATAGGGGACAGAAGCCCACAGTTGCAATTTAATTACCATTTTGCCAGAGATTTACAAAAGAAACATAAGTATGCAGTGTCATGACTACGGAGGATTGGCTTCATGAATAGAAATGTGTTTCTACAAAAGACAGAGGAGAGAGTTGAATTAAAGCCCTGACATATTCATTGAAAGTTCCTCTGGCCTCCTGGTTGAATGAAGAATAAAAAGACAAAAGAACTGGATGAATATTAACCAGTCTTCTCTGTACTGAGAGGAAATCTTCGTGACCTTTCATGCCTTCTATGATTTTTTTCCACTCTAACTTCCACTCTATTTTAGTTCTTGGTAATTTTTCAATTATAATAAGTTAAAAAGTCAATTTTTTTAAGCGTTAAAAATTGAAATAAAACTACAGCAAAGGCAGGACATATTCCTGGATGTGACACACAAGATATTTGCCACGCAGCCTGAAGCACAACAGCCTGCAGCTCTTGACAAGGTGTGCACATTTCTTCAGGAGCGAGGTGTGAGTGAGACAAATCTGAATATTGATTGAGTCCATTTAATCCACCTCGGCGCCTATTGATACGTCAATCATCCTGCTAAATCTAGTAAAGCACATCAGTCTCACGAGCAGAACTGTGGCCCAAGGACACCGCTCTTTTCTCTCGTGTTTTAATTGCTGTTGGCACTGCACGCCGTGACTCATGGTAATGAGTTAATGAAGTCATTGAGATTTAGTGAGCAGCCACAGGCTACGGACTTCCTGCCGAGAATAGTGCACCATCCAGTATGGCTTTATTAACATTTCAGAAAAGTGCCAGTAGTCACATCAGTTGCACTGATCACAGCAATTGTGATTAATTTTGTGTCCTGCCAGATCAGACCAGAGGGAGCTAGGTGGGGCTGGGTAACTCGGGATGAGCTTTATGGCACCATATGTAGGCATTTTAATATTTCATCATGATTGAATCTCACTGGGAAGTAAACGCTTTTCTCTTTTTCCCTTTTTTATTTTCAGCTCACGCAAACCACACCATGTACAGTGTTTAACAAACCAGTTTTTTAATCTTTTATTGTTTTACAACCTTGAATTAAGCAGATTTACTGTGGCTCTTTTAGCCACGATAACAGTGAGCTGTCAGCACAACAATGTCAATAGGTAACTGTGTTTGTCTTTGAGTCTTTCATTCCTCCACTTCGCTGAAGTGAGTGAAATATCTTAACAACGTAGTGATAAATTGTCTTGACTTTTTGCATAGATATTCATAATACTGAGATGATGAATTTTGAGGACTTGGTGATCAACATTTTACATTGTCCAAGACAAATGACACCCTCATCAACCTCAGCTCTACTTTGGACTCTGTTTTGTTAACAATTTAACATAATAACTAATGTAAACATTGTAATATTACAAAAGTTTATTAGTAGCAACTTAGCATGTATTTGTGAGCTTGTTAGCATTTTGCTTAATGCATCACTTTGCCAAAATATAGTCTAGTAGAGCCGCAAAACGGCTGTTAACTCTTGATACTGATCAACTTTATGAGAACCTTTTAGGTTAAAGTGAAAACACATCTCTTGAAAACAATGTAAATGATTACAAATACAATGCATAAAACACAATTTTGCATTCATATTCACCCCTTTAATTGAGCATAACAGCATCAATGGCACATCCGATTGGTTTGAAAGGTTATGCAATTAGTTTAGGTGTGTGTAGTCAGTTGATTAAAGTATAAATGAACTGAAACTAAAGGGTTTAACCTTTGGTAAGTTAATATTGTGGCAAAATGAAGACAAAGGAACAAAAGTGATTAAAAAGCAGAGGATGGATACGAGAAATGTTCCAAGGCACTGAACATCCCTTGGAGTCCAGTTATATCAGTCATTAGGAAATGGAAAGAGTGTGGCAAAGACATAATTCTGCCTAAGCAGTCTGTCCTCATAAACCGAGTGAGCATGCAGGAAGGACACAAGTGAGCAAGAACACCAAGAGAGCCATGACAACCTGAGACAGTCCTCCAAAGAATAATTATAGAATTGGTCATTTAAGCAAATTGCCCACATGTCTGTAAGTGACACAGCTCTCCAGGAATTATGAGTAGGAAGCAGGTGACGTTCAGTTTGGACTTTAACACATGAGACTGGTGTTTCTTTCTGTTTCCAACTGCAAGCTAACATCTTTTAAGCCATGAAAACCATCTCTACCTCATAGTTATTACTGTACTGTCCTGTTATAACGGACATATTCCTGGATGTGACACAAGATATTCATGACTGGAGCATTGCCACTCAGTTATAATGGATAAATAGTCATTTAAAGCCAAACTTGTTTTCTGGTATTGAGAAATTAACGTTGTATCATATTTCATGATATTAAATTTAAGCTCTGAAGATTTCACCCAAAAATTAAGTTTCTGTACTATTTGAAGAGCAGTGATTCTTGAGGATTTCAATTTCATCTAATCCTGAAAACCAATGACTCACCTCACTTTAACAAGGGGAAAAGGGGAGAAAAAGGTTTTGCAGAGATATATGTATGTGTTGTGTCATACTTTATTGATGTCAGGTAATTGGTTAAAGTGTCTGCCACCATCAGTATTCTACATGAGTGACTGAGGTAAGGCGAGTCTCAGTCGGAGGCAGGGGAGATATCTGACGGAGCATTCCTCCGATCTAATTAAGTAATAACCCTTGCTGAGAGAAAACCAGAATGAGCCGAGAGGAAAATCTATAGAATTCATTTCCAGAGATGCAGCGGCAATTTGTTTCCAAATGACAAATATTGCATTCGTTAGATGTACAAAAACATAAATCATCTTCTGAATTTGTTATGGGGTGAAGGATCCCATTTGACATTGTTGGTTATTTTCCTTTGCTAAATTGGTACATTAGCTCTTGCTGAAAGAGAGTCGGTCTGTGTCCTCCACAGTTTTCACTCCGGCTCTGCCTTGATGTTGCCGTCTGGCTTCGTTTTACCACTGAAGTAACAAAGCCAGGACTCCTTGTGCAAATATTTAAGGGCACCTGTTGAGACCAACAACATGCTGCGTAATGGCGAGGCACTTTGGAGAGGAGGGCAGGAAGGGGCCAGCCTGCAGATTGGAAGGTGATGGGACTGGGGACTCCTGTGGTTAGAGAGGAAACGTTCCCTACTGTGAGAAATTGCATGTGCAAAGCTAAAACTGCAAACACAAACAACTTAAAAATATCCCAGATTTGTAAAGAAAACCAGGGAGTTAACTCCTGGCAACCCCTTCATAGTGCCAACCATCAAAGGGATTGGATAGGCAAGGACGCCTGCTTGTGGCTTTTGTTTGGGCAAAACACATCAAACTCTGACAAATAGTTTTTTGATGCTGTGCAAGCGAGGCATTTCTTTCTTCTTCCACCATTACTTTGTTGATATCATGTGGGGAAGCAAATTGAAAGATGACTGAAGTGGAAAATGACTGTTAGTATATTGTTACTCTGTATAAACTGGTGAAGCATTGTAATTATGCACCAGAGCCAAGCATGAAATGTTTACCCAGGAAAACAGCCTCAGAAATGTGCAACACGTACATGTCATTGCATGAAATACAATGTCTCTTTATGGGTATGCTTAATTATTACATTTTGCGGCGTCACAGCCAATGTGCTCACTCTGCTTTTGACAAAGTGTCATATTTCACGTTGGCATGCGTTTCAGTCAAATAAGATCGAGTCAGGTTGATAGATCGACTGGTCTGCAGAGATGATGCATTTCCACCATGATTGCTTTCATAGTCATTACTCACGGCAAAGGGTGATTAGTAGACTGGCGGCTGACACCTCTGTTTGCGCCTGTGCGATGCAGCCGTCTCATAGGAGGGTCCAGTTACCTCTGCCACAACACTGATCTTTGATTGCCAGGCTCAGTCAATGGGCCAAAATAATGGATTATGTGCATTCCTATCAATCAGCCTGCCAGGGGGAAGGAAGTCACGAAGGACAGACAGCAGCCATGCTATTTATGAAAGGGGCTGGAGGACTTTTGGAAATATCACTCACATTCTGTCTCCTGGATGTCATTGTGTTACCTGTCAAAAGTATTTTGGGAGGAATGTATCTGTGCTGACCTTGACTAGCCTCTGTACACAATGAGAGGGAGAGCCACAATGACAAAGTGTTAGCTTGACCCTCTTAATGAGGTAACGTCCACTGACAACAGCCTGTCTGAGGGATATAAGCTGGCTGTCACTTCCTCAAGATATCAAGTTTGAACAAATGACATTTAATACAAACTGTGTATTGTTTAAATTAACCTGTAGCAACCTATGCAGCCTTATTCTAAATTACACTGCAGCACTGAAAATGGTCATTTATGTTGCCTCTGCAGCTTCATTTGGTGACTGATTGTTTCTGTTACTGTGAGGCAGCCTTTACTTCAGACAGGCTTTTTTAAATCCAAGAATTCTTTCCCACTTCAAAGACGGTTTGGTGTCATAATTAATTGTTAAGGACAACGTGCTAGTTTTCTCCTTGAGTTAGTGAGGAAACCAACAATTGCTTAATTTACTGATGGTGACAGGTCATGCAGTAGATTATTGTGATGGTGCATTTTAAGTATGTCCTCCAACGGGGAAATGTTGTGAATTTTAAAATCATCATATCACCACAGGTCAACTATTTTATGTTTTTTTCTGATGTTCCAGCAGTCATTCAAATAGGAATAAACAGTAATATACTATGGATTATGGATTTACATTGTTTAAAAAAAAGGCACCACTAGTTCCTACTAATCTTCCTTTTAAAAGGGGTTAATTAGTTGTAGCTAATGGCCTTACACGTGTTGAGGAAGCATTTAATAATGCTTTAAAAATTGGTTTAAAGCTAATGATAAAAGTAAATTTGCTTTTGCAAGGTTTTGCCTCTGGCTGGTGAGTCATAAACTGTCAGGGTATTTATAAAGTAATTCATACATTAATCATAACTGTTGTACTTGGAACAGATTTTTTCCACTTAGGAAAAAGCATTTTTCTATACTAATATATTATACTGCTAAGCAAACAGGAGCAACATTATCATTCAGGTGTGGTTGTATTTCTGACTCTTTAGCTGCTTAAATGCACCACCATGTTCATCAAAATGAACCGAGAGTCACTGTGAAGCTCCATGAAGTCAAATGAAGCTGCAGATTCAGGTGATTTTTTAATTTTTTTTTTATCACTAATAGGCCTTGTCCACATGTTATTTGTCATGTTCCTGTTTGATGCATCATTATAATAAAAATATCAGTTATAGCTGCTTGAAGGATGATTGAAAAAACAATTTTTTCAATCAGCTTTTAACTGTTTCTGACAGGGTCCAGCATTAGCACAGACTTTATGTCAAGGTAAGAACAGTTTGGTTATTTCTAAAGAGATTTCTGTTTGTCTTTGTTTATTTCTTTAAATTTCACTGATTTAAAGTGGGTGGGGCTTGGCTGTAAAGAGGTGATGTCATACTCCTCAGTGCACCAATCAGGATTTAACATTAAGTGGTAGATTTTCTGCTTACTGTCTCTCAAATCTAATAAACTCACACCCACACATTCCTGATCAGGTAGATGAGCTGAATTTTTGAGCGTGAAACAATTCAAAAAGAATAACAGAATGTTTTTTGTTTTCTTTTCCAACTTGGATTGTTTTCATTTTAATTTTGAAATACTTAAAATCTTTGGGCAAGTTTTCATGAATTCTAATCGCCAATTACTACTGTATTTAGTACGAATAAAATATTTAAAGACCATTTTAAAAGCCATTACTTACATCTAATAAATCCTTCATTAAAGATGACTTCTTTAAAAGTCTATCAATGACTTTTATTTAACCAAACATCCTCAATTAAACAGAATAGTATAAACTCTAGCAAAACAAAACTTTAAATTAAAGTAATTCCTTTCTCTTTTATAATTACTGGATATTGTATGAACATGATTGTGTAAAAATGAAGTCTTTTTTCTTCACATAAATGCATCTGCTCCAGTCAAACTGCATAGTCAAATTCAATTAGAACAAATTAGAGTACATTAGTGATGGCCTATTAAATGATTAGAGGGAGTTACTTCAAAGAACACTTACATAAGACCTGTTTTTTATAAATATATCCTTTTTATCTTTTACAATGCAAATGTGTGGCCTATCAGACTGAGAAGATTCACGTCTCTCAAGTGGATGGGAAAATGACATTTTCTCAATTAGTGTTCTTAAAATAGAGCACAAGATGGCAGCCTGGGGTTATCGTATTGGGCGAGATCGTTAGCCAGCTCAGCCGCAATGCCCTCAGAAATAGGTCATGCTCTTGGTTGGTCCCTTTGCTTGAACAAAACAACTACTTTAGATATGAAGTCTGTCACGTGACCCTGATTGTACATTAACGACTATCAACTCCATTCTATGTCACGGTCACAGATACTGTGGCTTTTGAGAACTTTTCTTGCCATTAATTAAAACCAAGATTGTATAGCATCAGCACAACCATAAACCCACCAAGGTCTGCAAAAATCAGTTGTAGCTAAAGGGCTAATGAGCTAGCTAAAAATGCTTGAAGTCAATGGACTGCCAGCACTGTAGATATCATCCTCTGGAAATGCTTTCCATTTTTACTATATTTCCCAGGGGGCATTGTGGCAGCTGCATGGATGATTCCTCCTGGTTTAATTTAATATCTTCATGCTTCCCTAGACTGCTGTGTCTGCCAGATAAACTATGGTCGTGGGTGGAATGGAGGGTTAGTTTGGTGCAAAATCAGGTCCAACTGTGGACCAGAGAACAGAGCTGGACAGTATCAACTCCCCCTGCATCTCAGGTGGGTTTGAGCTCTTGGAAGTAATTCTTAAGATAATTTAATTTAACTTCCAGCGAGCAAATATTGACTCAGTCTCTTGTAAACATTTAATTTTCTTGGAACAGCTGATCCTTGGTGATGAAAGGACCAAATACTAATTAGCAGAGATTACTAATTAATGTTTGAGGTGATTAATAATGTAAAAGTCACTTTTTGCTTGGCCCAAGAGGATCATTTCCTCACCTCACTTCTTAGCACAAAAGACAGTGTCTGAATTATTCTGTTCTCTGCTGTACAAGATAAAGCTTTAGAGTGAGATGGGCTGCCTTGGGACTCCTCTGCCCTGGGAATGAAGACAGGCATGAATTTTAGTGCCTCTCCTCCCTAGATGGACAGCAAAAGAGTTCTGTGCTGTTTAGACTGAACCTGAAGCAATATTGATGGCGCTTGTGGGGCTGGCACAATGCTCTGAGCAGACGGATCAATGCCACATCAAGGGAATAGAGGCAGTTTAGTGAAGAGAGATCTACTTTGTGTGGTTTAAAATGGACACAAACTATATACGTTAGGCTGTGACATAAAGCCTCAGTGGACTGTGAATTATCAGGGAAACAAAACCTGGCAGACATGATTGAGAACTATATACCACTATACATTCACAACAAGGCCAGTGGTTTATGTGGACAGCGATGTTCTCATATCAGTGTCACATTGTTGCCCTCTCTGAACATGGTTCAACCACAATCAGATAACTATTATAATTAAAAAGACTGAGCGAGCAAACATGGCTTTTGGAGGCAGAGTGTTGTAGCATGCATGGACAGGAACAGTTTTTACACTAACACCTCGAGTGCTTTGCTTTCAGCCTTTGCGGTTCAGTGCCCACGACTGCAGGAGTCAATTCTTTCTGCAGGGTCATTTTTATGCTTTTCCACTATAGACTCACTCTGAGAAAGCACTGGCTGGAAATTAATCAAGTAGATGTGCACATCGGTCTTATTTTAAGTTTTCACTTTAATGGAGTTATTATATTTCCATTAGGTAATTTTATTGTAAAATTAGACCTAAGTGCCCTGAAGTGTTGGGATCCCTGTGGTGTCTCATCACCAGCTGAAAGCATTTTGTTTCATTCTGGCATTTGATCACTATGTTGTTGCCAACAATGGACGTGATCCTGCAGACATTCTGCAGTCGAAATACTTTTTAAAAACAAAAAACATAAACGATGTTGGCTCTTTATGCACCTGATGCTGTGTACTATGTTTAGCTGCACTGACTTCAGTCTTTTAAAACAGGTAAAACCATTTCTGGAAATTAATATAACAGAGTCCGAAAGTGTGCTTTTACCACAGCATCAGCTGACCAATAAGAAGAGCTTTTGTTGTTACAAGACACAATTTCAGCTTAAATAGTTTGAAACTGTCTGACCAAATGTAGCCTGTACAGCATGAAACAATGAAAAACATTTTTCGTATCCATTAACATGTGCTCAGCATTTCACTGTTAGCTATTATTAGGCTATCGGTCTCTTTGTGACATTCGGTACTTAAAATGAAACATTGAGCCGGACAGTATAACTTGGTTAGCAAAGGCTACCACTGATTTATTTTATTATACGCTGTAAGCTTGTATCTCCATATTTCTCCCTTTTATCATTATTTTTTTCTTTAATCAATGCTGTTGGCTGATCTTAATATCCGCCTTTGAATTTTGGATCAATGCGAGTATCTGGACATATGTAAATACAATACCAACTTTGACTATGCATGACTTAATTATTTTTAAAGAAACAAACAAAAATATTACTAGCTTGCACCAGCAGCTTCTTTAGGTCATGTCATATGAGGACAAATATCAAAACCCACAACAGGTTGTCTTGTGCGTAATCAACATTGGCCCCCCACAGCTGAAGATGCCTGCTTGACTGCTGGAGGTGATGTGATGTAAAAAGAAAAAAAAATCATGCTAGCCTTCAGGGATATTGTGTCATTTAAATTTCAAAACCTACGTCATCAGTGGTACAGAAAACACATTGGGAGAACACGAATGCAAGTGTGTGTAGGTGGGGTGGGGGGTGGATGTCACTGAAGAATAATATTACAAAAAATCATATAAAGATCAATAGCTATTTAACACACATCAGTCAAAGAACCAAGAATACACACACATGCATATACTCAAACACACGCGCAAATTCATTTATATATTTTCCTGATTCTTTCTATTTCAATGCAGTTTTAATAATAAAAGAAATAGCTCTATCTAACCACTGACCATGACATTGTATTCCCAGTCTAGAGCCGCTGAAACATGCCTGTCTTGCCTTCACTGCTGTCAGCATTCCTAAGGGATTTCAAGTTGTATGCAAAATAAAACAGACCAGTCAGTACACAATATCTCAAAAGGAAGAGGGAGCAAGAGACTGAGAGCGTTGACACTGAGTATCTTCTGTTTTACACCGGCATATGGATGTTTCAATTCTGCCATATGTGCCTGAGGGGAATTCTCCCTTGTGCTAGCTCTTCCTCTTTCTTCTGCTCCTCCTCGGGGATCTCTGGCCCCCTCCACCACCGCTCCTGTCATCCCAGGCATGCTAGCTGGGAGTCTTTTCTCCACTGCATCCTCCCCTGGCTTCTGTCACCAACCGCTGTCTGAGTGTCTCAGCTGAGTCCCCATCTCCCTGTGGCTCCCACTAGCTCTGCAGTGCACTGTGCCAAATGTGAGGTAATTAAGACACAGAAAACTCCTCCACTCAGTTGGGAAGAGGATTGAAAAGCTCATATCTGTCAGAAGCGGCAGCATGCTGCTAAATTTGCCTGATTTGAAAGCGCTTCAAGGGTGTACCAATTACTATGTGCATATACTATAGGCAGTGGCATGTGCCTCGCATGGCAGGAGCGCACATTTGTTCAGGGAAAAGAAAAGTTTGTTTGCATCTTGATGATCTTCCTTCCCTGCCAGAAAGCACTGAACTACCAACGCAGTGCAAAGAGGCTACAGTTAGACATTTACCTTTTTATTAACACTGCTTCGCAGCCAGTTGTAATATTTAACTTGTAATAAAAATCAGATAACAATCAGTCACGATTACACTTTATTAAATCTGAGATATCTGACATTTACCCCACATCTGATAAGATTAATGTTTCTTCGTGACAACTGCTCTATAAAAAGCTCTCTAAAACCTGCAATCAAAATGAAAAATTCAATTTAAACACCTCATGCATTACAAAGACATCTCTAACACAGAATAGATGAGGTGGTTCACTGATTTATGTGCCTGCTAAACCCTTAACAGAATATTTTAAGAGCAGGTGTCAGTCGTTTTGCTGTCACACAGTGAACTAAGCACTATTGCAGAGGCTTTCCTTCCTTGATGAGGTTAAATTCTAGGGAGTATTTTCTGTCATCTGTCAAATATATTGATGTAATTATGAATTTCCAAATACTCCCTTTTACTATTGAAAGACCTTTGTCTGCCTGTGGGTTTTATAAAACCAGTAAAAGTATTAAATAGAGCTTATGACTAAATCTTGTTACTCCATTAAATCCTCAAGCTTCCAGCCAACCTCATAGCTCCACCCTTCCTCCATCTTGAATGAAGTGCCACACACACAACAGGTCTGAGGGTTAACACTGAAAAGATGATTTCTTATCTTATTTCTTTAACTTGTGCTTATTTTTATACACCCTCCAGCAGACAGCGATATTGAGCCAGAATTGTTTGTGGTTGCTTAATTCAACTGTAGAAGAATACAGAGTAATAGAACGCATACACTGGAAACTTGTTGTTGCAATGCAGAAGCTGCGATGCAAAGCTAAATAAGCTTATGTTTTATGTATATAAGGCCTGATATATGTAGAAGCAGAGAACAGTGCGGGCAAACCTTGGCGCCTTGGTGTGCAGCTTAATCTAGCATTTATGGTCTAGTGATAGTAAATACTGTCTTCAGTAGCCTGTTCATAATACCTCATGTTCTTACACGATATTCTTGACAAATGTATTTGTATTTAGTAAGATTATACCAATGTACCAATGTACTGTACAAGTATGTACAGTGTAAGATTTTTGTGTATATTTTCTGTAATCTTTTGGGCAGCCAATAATTTTTTTGTTAATTTTTGTATAGTACGATGATCAATAAAACAGGTGTTTGGAACTTGTTTGACTTGTGTGTGTCAAAAGCCACATCAAGAGTGAGTCTACGAGTATAATTTTTTGTACAACAAAATTTAAATGGAAGCTAATGACTCTTTGTATCATTTGTTTTATTCAGTTAAGTATGAAAATGATTAATCAGGTTTAGTTCATTTAAAAAGTCTGCTTTATAGTGTCTAAAAATGATAATTCAAGTGAATTTTCATGTTTTATGTTTGTTGTAATTACACAGTTGAAGCAGAGTTCAGCTGTATTTTTACACCATCAGATTCTGAACAGAGTCAATAGATACCAATTGACACAGCCATTATTTTCATATATTTCCCACAAACTGCCTAATCTATTACAGAGGAATGTAGTATTTGGTATTTGGAGAATATTTCATGTGTTTAAAGGTGATTGTTTGATAGAGATCAAGTTTTTGGTTTTAATGTGCATTTTGGGATGATGAACTCATAAGTATGTCAAAAACAAACAGTCAAGCCAGTGTCTGTCTACATTATGCTGTTACGAAAATAAATTACTGTAGCACTATATTTAAAATTATTTGAAACAAATTTAAATAAAAATTTAATCAAATGCAACCAATCAAGTTTTGTAAAATGGTAAGCAGATATGTGAAGAATCCGTGATATGATATAACTTGAAATTCAAAGGCATATTATGCAAAACCACTGTTATGTTCCTTTAATATCTGCTCATAACTGAAATGATAATGCCAGGAAATAACACCTCAGCGAACAGTAATACCACAGTTACGTCATGCATGGACTTGTTCCGGTTGATTCATAATGAAGCAGTGTGAGTGACTCCCCCTCCTGTGTTTTCACACCCGTATCATATTCCCTCCATGCCTCACTCAGAGGGGGGTTAACAGGCTGGCTCAATATATGTGAGAACAACCCCCCCACCTTCATCTGACACACTCCCTTCCCCAACCCCTAATGGACCCAAGGGAAACTTCATTATTTATTGCTATTGAAGAGGCCTTTCAATTATAATATCTGAGCCCCCTTTCTTTTACCCACAGCCTGGGTGTGTGTGGATTTAATACCTGTAGCCTCCATCAGTATAATTCAAGTGCCCCACCCTGTGAAAGTTCACACAACCTGCTCCAGTGACAATGTGGAGGCAATTTGCCGCTCTGTTTGGAGAGGGTCGGGACTGCTGTGGTGAAATGTGTGGTGGGGTAATAGAGTCATTGACAGCCTAGCGATGCAGACGTGGCTCTGCTTTCTCTCCTCAACCAGCAGCTCATGGAGGAGCTCTATCAGCCCAACAGAGCTCCTCTCAGCACGTCAAGTCTCTCACATCTTGTGTGATTTTTCAAATTGGAGCCTAATGCCAGACTTGACAAGGTGTTGATCCCTTCAGCTTGCGTGTTGCATGAACAGCAGTGTGTAAGAGATGCACAGGAACACACCACCTGCGTTATGGAGAAGTGAAAAAAATACTAGCTTTTTTGTTGAATGTATTGCAGGGACAATAAAAAAGGTAAATTTAAAGATTTGGTTCATCGAGCTCTGTGAATTGGATTATTAGTGTACTAATTCACCGAGAACCACAAGGAAAAGATGTCTCATAACGCTTTATCATGTGTGAATGTGAAATTACTGGGTTGTTTAAGTGTTCAGTAAACAACTGCCCACTGTAAATTGATAATGATTACTGATTATCACAACAACAGTAGACCTTTATCAGCCTCTACAGTAAGATAAGGATTGCTTGACATTTCTATTTGGGGGGAGGGGGGGAGGGGGGGGGGGGGGTCTGTGTCTGGGTGTGTCAGTGTTTTTGCATGGATTTGTATT
>JAPZDZ010000014.1:16229134-16241351 GCA_029783805.1 Acanthurus tennentii
CTTTTTACATCCGCCCTTTTAGGGAATGTATGAGTCTAACAAAAGATCTGTAAGGCAAAAATGCACCCATGAGGGTTAGTAGCAAATCTAACAAATTTAACAATGCATCGCATGCCAATATTGACCAAACTTTTAACGTTTCAACTGTAATGCGCAGTATTTGAACGATTCAAAATACTTTGAGTGGTTTGTGTGATTAAGTGGACTGATGATCCTGTAGACGCACACTAGTTAACTGCCCTCTGGCTTCCTGTCAGTGGCCCCTGGGACAGTTTTTGTAATTATAAGCTGTGAATCTCCAGACACTTTATGTGTAAAATTGCTTTTCCCTTCACATGTAAACCATTTCCCCCCTTTTTTTACCACATGTATAGACATACTCCAAAAAATGTGCACTACGACTAGACGAAGCAAACCATCAAGTTCTTAAAGCTAAAATCATCAGTTGCTGACTATTTTTCTGCCCTTTCAATCATCAATCTATCAAATAATTGTATAAGATCTCTTTACAGGAAAACATCTCTCAGGGATCAGAAGCCATAAAAGTTGGGGAGCTTTAAGCTAAAACATTGTGTTAAAGTTCAGAAGGGCAGCTGTCAAAAACAAGAAAACACTGTTTGTGCTTCTACATCATGTTCTTGGTGGCTCTGGCTGTGTCTTTTTCATGGCGTCAAAAAGGGAATTTCTCCGTGGTGTCTTTCCCTCAGGCACAGATAGATGGAAAATGGTGGAAACGTGGACCATACAAACAAGCATAGTGCGATGATCCACAGGAAAAAAAAAAAGCAATATGTTTCAAACACCCACATACCAATGGACTTTGAACTCAATCACACCTCTCCCTGCGCTGCTCTCATGGCTGCAGATAGAATCTGCTGGGGTTATTTTCCCATTCCCTCATAGCAGCGATGTGTGATACGCACACACGTTGTTGTTGTCTTCTTTTGTCACCTTTGTCATTGGTAGGCCACTCCACGAGCCACTGCGACAACCCTTGAATCTGAAAGACCCTTCAAAAGCAATCCCCTCCTTTCCTCCTGCTCCCATTCCCAGCTCATTAAGGTGAGGTAGCATGAAGAGCCTGCAGGGGGAAGGCTACGCATTATGAATTTATCGTCCTTGATACAAAGAAAATCGTGACTTTCACCTCAACCATGTGCCAGCGAAATGAACAGGCACTGGAGCGAGCCTGCGATGAGGATTCATATGGTAATACTTTTTTTAAATCAGATCTTCACTGGACACCTTCACCTCTGAATTACCTCCGAGAGTGGGAAAAATGTGAATAATAAGATGATTATATCATGAAGTTGGTACTGTCTGCCTGTCATCAGGGAGGTTATCTGACTCCAAAGTTGATTAAGTTTCAACACAGCCAGGCAGGGGTAATTTACATGGTATACTGATTTTATAGCGCTATCAGTTGCAGATCTGCTGGAGTGGACATGGAGCTGTGTACTTCATCTCGATAAAGTTGTTCAAGTGTAGCTCGGCATCGCGTATCTTCATATCTTTATCTTCCTCTCGTCTCTCTCGATCCGAGATACACGTTGAAGCCTCTTTTAGGGAAAAAAAACAGAGCTTTTTAAATGCCATCTCGGCAAATACATGTCCCTTTTCTTTTAAACCTGCCCCTTTCCTCTCATGAAACTAATGGTGCAGTGCAGTAAGGCGGGATCCACACTGCTCCATAATTAACTGTAACAGCTACTGGAAAGAGCTGATGGATCCCTGCCTCCACACCTGAAACCTCTTCACACACACGCACACACACACATGTACACTCAGGGGTCCAAAGGTCCAGCTGTATAATAAGGGGCAATAATGAGATCTAGGGCAGAAGACAATTAGGTGGGGGTCTCTCAGATGCTGAGGTTTAACGCAGGTGCACTCAGGAGGAAGCTTCTATTAAACATGTTGATGCAGTCAGCACAGAAATGTTGTTTTTAACATGTGGGTGATGATTATCTGGCCAATGGGGAGCCAGCAAGGTCACAGTGGAGATGTTATAGCTGCACACTTTAAGGATTAATTGGAGGGAGGCTGCATGGTGTGTGTATGATTGTCTGAGTGTGTATGCGTGTGTGTGTGGTAGCAGTTTGAGGAGAGCTCGCTGAATATGATAATAAAAATGCCTTTTGGCAAATAATTAGAGTAATTAAATCACTGTTTTGTTATTTAGGCAAAACTTCTTGTTTGGGTAGCTCTCAGAGAGCTCCGACTACACACACACACACACACACACACACAACACACAGCCGCATGCTTTAAAAATATCTGAAGGTCATGTCAAAGCTGCTAAATAGCTGGAAATGTTATTCTATCATCACGACCTCTAATTGTCCACAGCAGCTGACCTTTAAGCTCGGGTGGCTGCTCATCTCCAACTAAATTAACTGACGGCTCTGGTCCTTCCAGTGCTGTATAAGAGCTCGAACACATATAGATACTGGCTGAACGATTTCCAGCCTCTGCATAGGAACACACGCTAACACGGTCATTCCACACATTCTGCCTATTCTGATTCTTCTGGAGCAGTAAACACAGCCCCATAAGTCTTAATCCAATTTGCCTGCAGTCCTTTTTTTTTTTTTGCATTACTTCTATATGGGAGTAATTGTTTTTTCTTTGGTTTCTGTTGAGCAAACCGAGACAGAGGAAACAGCAACCCTCTGCACTACCTGAAAACTATATTTCATCATTCTGCGCATTAAGAAAATGTCAGAGAGGAAACCAAGCAACACTTTTCACAAAAACAAAAAAAAAGGAAAGAGGCAAATCTTTGCCTGTGGCATGTGGTAAATAAATCAACTTCATCTGAAGAGAGCTGTGGGCCAAACTGCATTACTCAGAGAAGCAGTTATTGTTTACTTTAACCAAAGGCGAACTCCTGTAAAGGTATCTACTCTCCCTTTCAAGGTCTGCTCCTTGTTGTGGCTGTGGGGGGCTCTGTGTTTACACCCCCGACCTAAAAGACGATCTGAACCCCACAACAATGCAGAGTGGATGTGAATAAATATAGCAGCACTTGCGCTGGTATCATATTGTGCTGTCTCTACTGTTTTTGCTTTAGGTCCCGGTTTTTGAAGGAGTATATCGTTCTAAAAATACATGGAAGTTTTGCAGTGCACCAAGGGTACCGTGTCACTATACAGGGCCCCGCAATGTGAGAAATAAATCAGCATGTATTTTTAGAATTGAGCCTAAACAAAACTCTGAGGATAAAAAAAATACTTTGGTGAGGAAGTAATTGCTGCTGAGAGCAACTGGGCATTATTACATGAGGATCAAAGGAGGAATGGATGTTATTCCCACTCTTGACATAAGTTGATAGGATCCTCTTGGGCCCTTTAGCCACTTGCTTTATGAGCTCTCTCCACCTGATTTAAAATGTCTCAAAAAGCCTCTGGATGTGAAGTGCCATTCTTAGCATCAATGATTTCAGCCAAGGACCCTCTCCTTAAGAGGCATGCCTCCTTTGGCCAAATGCCCATTTAATGGCACATGAATATGCATTTTCTATAAGAGCAAACGGGCTCCCTCACTCTGGCACCTTGGAGCCTGTTAGGGCATCGAGTGGAGCTCCCAATTTATATGCACACATTAACCACGCTTTCGCCCGGCCTGTCACTGCCTTTCATGTCCAACCCCATCAGGACTGCTGTGGTCCCTGATGAGGGGGGGTGGGGGGGCTTGGCTGGGGTAGACTGAGCTAATCCAGAGTCGCAGTGATTGTGAGCAAGCAGGCAAAATAGTGGCAGCCAAGCAGAGCGTCAGATAGACCCATAAAGCGATGCTTGACCTTTATTCAGCATAAATGCATGTCAGGTCATGCTAAAGGCAGCCCGCCACGTGCAGCTGCGTATCAGCCGTGTCTCCTGCATGGCGGGCTAGTGACCATTAGGAGTAGACTGATGCAGCGTCTGAGCTGTGGAGACACTAAGTGCAGACTGTGATCGCAACGAACACTGAGCTGCAGGAAAATGCTCCCAGTTAAGTAGTTGATAGATAGCGATGTGGCAGAAGGAAGCCAAGTTTACATGACGTACAAGAGCCTGTGAACCAAATAAAGCTGGAAGTCTGCTCCATCTATTATTTAGAGACAAAGATGCAAATATATTTTTGCTGTCCTGTGGCTCAAATCAACTGAAACAACTACACTTACTGTGTGTGTGTGTATTAAATTGGGTGCTGGGATGTTTGGCTTTTGAACTTAAGTGATGCATACTGCAGCTCTGTCTCAACCAGCTGAGACCTTCCCACAGACACATGCTTCCGAGTCTCCCAAGTCAATGAAAGAGTGTCTGGCGTCATATGCCAGGGTATAACAAGTCAGTTAAAGTCCTATTTTACAGACTGTCATTCCCTTTTAAAGTAGCCTTGGAAAAAGTATTGTTTTAATAAATCAGGTAGCAGCAATGGCTACATCACGGTTTATCAGTCTGCTGATTAAATGCCAGCAAAGGCAACACCTCATGTGAAAAAATAGTTCTTTACTTCTCCTGCACACTTAGACTCGATGTCTGTCTTTTCCCCTCCATTTCAGCGACCTCTTTGTGTTTCTGACATCTCATTATTTTCAATCTGTGTCCCTCTCACTGCGTGTCTTTACCTCTCTTGATCTGATAAGACACGTTTGCACTTAGAACCTACGTTGACCAGCTTCTCCCAGACTCCTGTTTACCTGCACGGTTCTTCGACCATATTACTCATTTGTAAGCCCCGTCTGGATTGTGGGGTTAAATCACGCTGTGTGCGCTGTGTGTGATTTGCCCACTGAGTGACTGAGAGGTCATCCTTTCGAGCCTGTCAGAGACTGCAGGGCTGTGTTACCTTGCCAGCCTGTAATTATCTTCACTAGCAGGCCCGTCTTTTCCCTCTGTCACTCTCTCCCTCGCACTCTCTTGCTCAAATCGGATGATTACTGGATGTTAACATTGGAGATTACACTGCTGAAAGGGTGAGCACAGTGGGTGTTCTTTGGAGGGGAAGGCAGAATTTTGCACAGAAATAATGAATGTATCGCAAATGGTTTACATAGACAAACTGTGAGTGATGTGGGCAAAAGGCTAAATTGCTGAAATTTGCCTTCAAGTTATATTTGGCCAACAGTGATGACACATAAGCTGGAGCGGATGTTTGTGAGGCTTTGAGTATCGAGTGGGGAGGAAAAAGAGCTCTTACCGTGGTTGGATTTGGAGGTGTGCACAGGTGTGTAGTGGTTCTTGGTTCTGACTGGTGTGTTGTCTTTGGGCGAGCCGTTCATCGCTGCAAAATTCTCACAGTCATACTGGGATATGGGGATGGGCCCCTGCTGCCTCAGGATGTCTGCAAGGGCCCTGCGAAGCAAAAGACACAAGACCTGTTAAAACTGCACCAAAAAGACGATTCTCCTCTTGTGCAGTTTTTCTCTCATGGTGCAGCTGAACTGAGTAAAAAAAAAATTAAGTGATAGCACGTCTGTTTTCTGCATTCCGAATGGCTGCTAATTGTTTAGACAGTGTTGTGCTATTATGGGTAATTCAGAGCTGCTCTGTTTCTTCTTCTTCTTTTTTTTATGTCAGAGAACATGACGAATGTTCATTTGCAAGAGAAACAACGTTGGATGTGTGAGTATCTAGTCTAATTGGGTTGAATTTGAATGTTTTTCAGACCGCACCAGGTGCATATGGAAGGATGGAGCCCTCGAGGGGGGAGAGTGGAAGAGAGGGAGAAGCAATCATGATGAAAGAAAGTTCAAAAAGTGTTTGTTTGCTTTTTCTGGCATGGCTTTTGAAAAAGGAAATCAAATTACTTTTGCAGCGTTGGAGCAGCTCAAAGCTTTTGCACGACAAATGTATCACCGACGTAACCTTTGCTTTTAAATTAATATTTTAGCCTAACCTCCCCCCTCTTCCTGTTCCCTACTGAATGTGCAGCAGCGCATGCATGTCACACGACCTTGATACAGCCCTAACGTTAACACTATCCATTATTCACAGTCTTAAGATTGCTCAAGTGTTGAATAATGCATCCAATAAAAAAAGCTATTCAATCTTGAGAAAATAATGTGTGTCAGCATTTGTTCACTGATGTGGGTACAGTCTACAACATGTGGTCCACTCATGTATGATAAATCTTATTCGCTGAAGTCCCCAGGAGCAAGCTGAGGAGGTGAGATGCAATCATTCACCATGGTTTCCGATCTCTGCTAAACATTCACACCAAACCCCCACCTGAGCACGCCAGACAGCCATGTGCTGATGTGCAGAGGGTGGGGGGGGGTGCGAAGGGTTAGATTGGGAATAGCTTGTGAATTATGATGTTTGACAGGTGGCGGCCTTGACATGAGCTGAATATCTGAGCTATAGTTAGATTCAAACATGAGAGACGCCATTTTTATCCTGGCGCAAAAAAGGAAAAAAGACAGACTCTGTCTTCGACATAAACTAACAAACATCCAATATAAACGTTGAACATGAGTCCTTCTTACACCCACACGTAACAGATGCACACATTCACATACACTCATCGTGAACCAAAATCACTGTAACAGTTCTCTTTCAGCTCCTGTGTAATTATTTCAGGCTTACGCAGAATTAACATCTGGAATCTGATCCGAAAAGTGCTCATCAGTTTGGCTTTAGATAACATCTGTTAATTAATTAAAACACATTTGCTAGTCTGATTTTGAGTTCAGTCTTTCTGATACAGAGAAAAACACTCTTACCCCAATTTAAGATAGAAGTATTATTAACTGTGTTCTGGTACATTGAAAGCTACTTCATATAACATAATTCTGGGCCTGTTTCTGACATGAGTCTTGACCTTTGTCCCCCCCCTCTGCAAGAGGTCTATATGTCTGTCTGGTTTATAGTCTGAATATGAGATTCTATTATGGAACTTTCTGTATTTTTTGTCTTACTTAGGGGAGTTTGTTTGGAAGAAAGCATTGAAAACACATTTGACCTGCAGACAAGCTGCATGTTCTCTCTCAAGGTCCACATGACTTTAGATGTGATTTTAAGCACTCACCTATGTATATTCATTTCCTGAGGCGGCTCAGTAGCTTTGTCGTACGCAACTTTGACCGACACTCCCAACACTATGATGAAGGCTATGATCCCACAGGTGATGTAGACCGCCGTGTTGGTCTGATCCATGCTCGGATCGTACGTTTCACCGGTCGGGATTGGAGACGGGGCGGCCGTCACTACCCACACCGGTTCTTGATAGTTCTTGCAGGCTTTCTGATCCAGCCGGTCTTTCTTGTATTCGCAACAGAAGCGCAGGTAGCACGTCCCGCAGCAGTACCGATGGTCCGTGTTGTTGCACTCGAACATTTTATCATACTGTCCGCTCACGTCGTAGTAGCCCAGGCAGGTATCGTGGTTGCTGGCGGGCGCCGGCTGCGGGGTCTTCTGCGGGACGACCGTGGGGACCGCGGTGGCTTTGGGAGCCTTCTTGGCCGCCTGCTTGGGTTTCTTACCGCCTGTAGCGGCGCTCAGGACGCTCAGAGGGTCCAGATATATAAGCAGCAACAAAAGGTGCCTTATCCCCATGGTAGTGAGAGGAACTCTTCAGGTCGTGTGTTTTGGCAAAGACACTTTAACTCTGGCTGAACATGCAGGGGTTTAGTCTTGTGTAAGTTTCGCCACCGAGTCTTCCCCTTCTCGCTCTGTCTCCTGCGCCGCCGTCATGCTGAATACAACTCTGTGTAGACTGTTGTCGGCGGCATTTCTCGGATATTATTATGCAGCGGACAAACTAAAGCCCATTGCGACCCACTGGGAATCAGCGGCAGGAGAGCACCATGTCCTGACCGAGAGGGGAAGCTGATGGATGGCCGGGCTGTGCGCGCTCTCCCTCGGCTGAGTGGCGTGTGAGAGCCGCGCCTGCGTCGCTGTCCGAGGTGCTGATTTCTTGGAGACCCAGTCAGTTCTGCTCAAGTCAAAGTTAGGCTGGAGGAACACATAAAGGCAAATGGGCTCATTAGGTATTATCCTCACGTCAGAGTCACGTCATCAATTGATTAGCAGGACTCTTCACGTCCAAATAACTTGACAGGTTTTAGTCATGAAAAACGATCCTATTTAAGGTCGCTCTAGCAGTTTGCACGACGCGTTCAACTTGGTAACATGAAATCCACACACACACCAGTATGCAATTCAATATATGTCATCTTTATGTTCAACATGACATCCAATCAGTCATTTTATTCACCCAACGTCGCAACGGGACAATTTTTGTTAATGTTTTGAACTAAAATTAAATATAATAACTACAATTCAAACATACATTTAATATCATCTATTTTTACACGTATTTTGGAAGGCTTTGAGTGTGAAAAGCCAGCCTACCTCAGTTAGGATACCCGCTGGGAAGTTGCTCTCTGTCTGGGTCTCCGAAAGTGAGGAGAATATCAGAGCTCTGAGCCCCCCTCTCTCTCTCTCCCTCTCCCTCTCTCTCTCTTTCACTGCTTCTTCTCTCCTCCTCTGCTTTTTTCCCTCCCTCCGTCTCTTACATCACTTCAGTTCTGTCGTCAGAACTCAGCCAAGTAGCGCTAAATTGCAGCCCCTTCCTCCTCCAAGCAGGCAAGAAAGCAAGCCTGGTTATTGGCATTAACTCTTATAAATTAACCGGCTGCACAGACTTCAGTCCGCAGAACACGGCTGCTGGCTGTCTCCTGCAACCACCTCCGCCCTCTGCACGTCATAACACTCTCCGATTTATTTGCATTCACAATTCCTCGACCTTTTGTGCAGCTGGTTGTTATCATTTTGCAGTTACATGCCTGTAAACAAGCATCGTTTTTCAAGATGAAACAGTAATTGTCTGTGCCCGCTCATTTCTCTTTGTTTCGGGTGAAGTCGTCCATATTGGTCTGGAGCCAAGCCGAGGCACCTGGGGGATTATGGAGAAGTGATAGGGTTAAGTTACCAGCAAAGTGAGCTTCAACACTGCTGCACTGAAATGAGCCAAGGCTGTATGTTACACTCCTACACACAGCACTGTCCTTGTTAAAGAATGTCATTTACCCATCTTCTTTAGCCATCAGTACCCATGGTCATTGATGAAACCTAATGTGTAAATATTTCTGAATAAAGACTTTCACTTATGAGACCTTTAACCACACCAGACCAAATAAGCAAGTATAGGGCTTGGTTATGATGAAAAAAGGCTATTAGGCATATCATTGGAGAGCATTGAGCTATAAAACACACTACATTTGCACTCAACACTCTGCGATCAAAAACTGCCGAGGGTGTCTTGACATCAACAGCTACAGAGAGGTGTGGAAGCTGCAGGGTGAGACAGGACCTTAAATCGCAGTTATCTGCCTTGGTTGGGAACACATGCAACGTGATGTGAATACAGCACATTGTTTCTGGGGAGTGTTTCTGGTAGACAGCAGGCTGTAATGATGTGGGCCAAAAGAGGCACCAGTAAAGATCAGAGAAGAAAGAGAGAGTGTCGTAAGACCCTTGAGAGATAGCAAGGAGGGAAGAAAATCTAAAAGGAGCCTTTTGGAGAAATCACATTATATATAGCTAACATGTGATCATGGCTGTTTGTTGTTGACATTGTTAAATGTGATTGTGTTTGTAAAACAGCATCTAGTTCCAGTCACATTAAAGAGTCTTCTTTGTAAGCTACAATGGAAAATCTGTCCTGTGCGAAAGTTTAAGAAATAATGAACAACTGTGTTTTTTTAATCGCTGATCAATATGGCAACAATCAAGAAACAATGGACAAAAGGCAGAAGCATCCGTGCTCTTAAGAATGTGTTTTGCACATCTTTTTAAAAAATACATTAAGTTCATACAGTAGTTGTGATTTTCTTATGATTTGCATGGAAGGCAGAAGGAAAAAGAAATAAGTGCAGAACAAGTCATAGATTTTTAAAGGAGCTCTGCACCATGAGCAGTACACTCAGCAGAGAGAGCTCCAAGTTCATTTTTGTACAGACTCAGAAACTTACAGAGAATTCTGTGTCATTAGTACCAAGTTGCAGAAAATGTTAAGACACAAAACTGCCTTCATGTTTGCTGATAGTTTGTTAAAGTTGCATAACTACAAAGTTGGTCAAATGTGCAATGTGAAAGGGTTCATTTGCAAAGCTGAACCCACAGGAAATTACCATCCATCTCGAACTCATCTGTTTTGGTTGTCCAGTCCTCAGCTCGCCTGTCACCAGCCTTGTTTCCAGCAGTAGCTGATAGCTGATTTCGGAAAAAAATAGTTCTGATACATGTACACTAGCTGTAAATGGCAGAAACAGTGAGGGATCAGTTGACTAACATAGTGGGACACTCACATCTAAAGAGCTAGATATTTTTTTTCAGGGGTTGGTGGAAATCAAAACACAACTAATAAGAGTGAATGTTACACAAGATAAAGAAGTAAAGAAGAATAAATCAGCAGCTGTTGACAACATGTTCTTAAAACAACAATTTAATAGCACAAGCTGTAATTTGTGTTATTCCACTTCCTTGAAATGGTTAAAGAAAATAGTAAATTCAACTTTAAAGTTTCTATAGAGACATGTTTTAAATTATAATAAACTGACAATATATATATATATGTTTGTGAATAAAAAGGAGCTGAAGGCATATCTGTCCTTTTTCGTTCTTTGAAAATTCTGGTTTTATTTATTTATCACAAGCTTTGTGCCCTGCCCACTGCTGCTTCATGTGCAAGGTTGACTAGTGAAAGAGCAGATCAAGATGGCTAACATTAGCATTTTAGAGGGATTCAGTCACACGTCTGAGCTTCAGTCAGACACAGACTCGGATGATGATCTGTTGTTCAGTGAAACTGGTGACTAGCAAACATATCAGGATGGTCAGTGTGGTTAGCATCCTCTGTTCGTTTTCATAATCTGTTAGCTTGTTACATGGCATACAAACATACAGTAGTATCTTCTACAATACGAAAGTGATTATTGTTTGATATGGGGCTTTTTTTTCTTTTGGTAGCTGAACAAAGCTCCAGGGTCCAATTTACACTGAAAACAGCAAACTACCATGTTTGTAAAACCTTCATAATGCTAGCGTAAACTTTGACTTTCTGTACTGAGAATCTGCTCAGCAATTGAGGCTCTCAGGTCTTTTTGCCTGCAATTGGTTCTTGAAATTTGTGACACCTGGGGTATGTTGAATCTCAGATTTTAGAGAAATGCACTTACATCACCCCCTTCTAAACAGGAATCGGAAAACACCTTTCTCGTGACAAACATTGCACTAAAACCAGGCAGTGCAGTCAAGGTAAGACATTACATTGATAGAACACATTTCTGATTGAAGGGGATCTTCAAATTCTTCCTCCTCCTCTTTGGTAAATTTAAATCTCTAGTTGTGAGTTGAGGCTTGAACATGATCAGAGCACAGTAAAAGAAACATACATGTTTCAGATTTGGAGCATTTTTTAGTGGCCTGCTATCTGCATTTAAGTAGCTAGTTTACACAGTGCACTCTGCCTTGACTCTGCTTGATTTTTAACTATAGCTCAGCTGAGTATGATCTGTGTGTGAGCTTGTCTGCAAGAGTTCCTAAAATTTTTTGCAGTTAGGCTACTTTGAGGTATTCAAACTGGAAAGCCAGCGCTCAGCAGGTCAGGAGGTGAGAACACACTAATTAAAGCTGCTATGCGCCAATGGTCTGTAATGACCTGCCCTGTTCATTGCAAATAAGTGCAGACTCATGCAAATCTTGAAAATGACCATGGCCAAATCAGGATTAAAATCAAGCTTTAAGTGTCTGACCCCAGCTCAGACCAGTGACCTATTGTCAGCCAATCAGGACAAAGCATTGTGGTTATCCCACTTTTGCAGATTTAGTTATGAACATTTATAGGAAAAGGCTGGTTATATTCTGTATTTTTGTTGTTGTTGTCATTGTTGTTGTTGTTGTTTTTGTTCTCAACAAATCTCATGTATGGATCCAAACCAACAGTAAATGTATCGATTAACAAACAGTGTGTTTATGAAAGACTCATATATCTTTTTCCTCTGTGCCACTGTTGTTCAATACTGTTAAAAGCACATCAGTGAGCCACACAGTTGCACTCAGTGACATGTTCATTCATTACCATGAACACACCAACACTGTAGTTTATTTCACTCAGTCCCACATACACTGTCCTGCTGCCAGAAATACTCACTAAAGCACAAAATATGGATTAATCTGCAGCTGAAAGTCCCAAGCAAATGGAATACTTCTCCAGCTCTTTGCCAAAC
>JAPZDZ010000014.1:16315066-16326651 GCA_029783805.1 Acanthurus tennentii
ACATGGAGCAGTTATCACAGCTGTAAATAAACATTAGCAGACTAATTTTGGAGAATAAACCAAACTTCAAGGTTACAGCAGTTTTATTGACTTGTGTTTTTTTTTTATTACTTTAATTAAATATTCTGGTAACATCCAATCACATAACAGTCTATATTCAGGCTTTGTAACATCCAGACTATACAGCCTAAAATGGAATATCCATTGACCATCCACATTCAAAACAATTACAGAACAGTTCAACTGTGTTTCCTGTAAATGAACTCCTCATTTAAAGGTCTAATTCATCCCTCTTCCCCTCCAATGAATGGGTGTGCCTTAATGAGGTGCTATCTCACCTAAAAGAATATCATTAGACTGGTTTCAGTGGGGAGATGCTGTACCAAGATGATAGAGAGCAGCTTCAGAGACTTCTCACCCAGGTAATGAACACTGAGCAGCAGCAGAAGACTAACATTAATGGTTATCAACCTTTAAATCATTTAAATGAACAAGGTACAGTCAGTAAGCAGTGAATAATTAGTAGGTTACAATGGAAATTAATCCTTGCTCAATGTTGGCTCTGAGATTACTCTGTCTGGAGTTAATGTTTTACTTCCCTCTTTCTTGACTAGCCCACTCCATAAAATTTGAGAGTAGAATTAATCTCATAACATTGTTGCACAGACTCAAGCAATGTGCAGTGAAAGGTCTTCATGGATACAAGAAAACCTCTGACGTACCTGATGAAAAAAGTGCTCACACTCATGTACTGCACAGGAATCTTTGTTGTTTTAAAAAAGAAATTACTTCAGTCAAAGTTTACTGTTAATAAAATACATAGTGCTTTGTTTAAGTGAGCTTCCTCCACAGTCAATAAAATACTGGTTAATGTACTGTCAATGCACTTGACCAAGTCACTGGCTTAGAGCTGAATTGGCCCTCTAGTGCTGATGGCTGCCCACTGCTCCTCAGGGAGAACCAGTATCACAACATTGTACTGATTATGATCATGATGATAGAGGATCAGTCTCTGAGATTTAATACTGTCAGTTTTACTAGTTTCAATGAGGTCTGTTCTCACAGTAAAATCATGCCTCTTAAAACACCTTCTGATGATTTTAACAGACTAGGCAACTAACTGCTCATATAACTACAACTTAAAACAACTTGAGTTTCGACTGTGACTTTCTTTTGAGTTTAATGTTGTTTTCCTATTGGCTTATTGTGTTTCACAATATTTCTTTAACTTCTCAATGGCTCTAGGAACTTAAGGAAGGGAGCAGATTAGGGCAAATCAAATAAAAAATTAAGATGTGTTAAGAATTAATTTCAAAGCTTGTGTCTTGGTTTCTTGCTTGTTTGTAATAAATGAATACCAAACAAACTCTCTGTAATATTTTAGTATAAAATAATATCCACAAATACCCTATATCTATGAAGAGATTGTGAGACAAATGGGGTCCCCTGGGCATGAAAAAGGCCCCCACAACTCCCAAGAGAGGCCACCCAGGGGGTGGGTGCCAGCCCTAGCCAACCTTTCTGTCCTCAACTCTGCCATCTCTGCTCCCCACAAGGTTTGAATCATGTGCTGTTTGTATGATTCATTAAAAAGCAATTTTCAGATCTGCTGTGTAGGTACCAAGTATAACAATTCAACATCAAACTGCTGATGTGAATGTGCTGATGAATGAAACGTGATGTGGGAAACATAAGTAAATTTGTTTGCTGTTTGTCAGTTTTTTGTCAGTTTATATGTTTATAGGCATGAATATACAGCACTTGTAACATGAGCTGTGATTACAGACAATCGAAACCTAAAGCATCACTGTATGACAATACATAAACACCAGGTGGCAGCACTGGACTGATGTTTCACTGCAGCTGAGGCAGATTCATATAGCACACCACTGTTGTTATACTCCCACTACTACAACTACTACTACTACTACTTTAACTGTTCTACTATAACTACTACAAATAGTAGTAATAATAGTATAATTATTATTATTAACTGTTTGTTGTTTTTAGACATTTTTTGTGTTTTTATTTCTCTGTACAGTGTTCTTGAGTGCTGTGAAAGGCGCTACCAAATAAAATGTATTATTATTATTATTATTATTATTATTATTATTATTATTATTATTATTATTATTACTGTTATATTATGCATATATGATTGTTTAGAAAAATATATATTTATAACATTTATGTGCACAAATTGGAATATTGGCAATGTAAACATTAATGTATTAAGCTTAATGGCTGACAGCTACTTTTAACACTTGAATCAGATGAAATGAATGACCGCTTATGCGAGTGATAAATACACACACAGTAATGGCAAAAGTTTTGGATCCTCATGTTACATTTGACCCAAATGTGATCTCTGTTTAGTTTTTTTTTGTTTGTTTGTTTGTTTCTTGTCAAATTAATTAAAAAGCTGTCCTCTTTGGTGATATTGTATTATATTTTGGATTCTGTGACGGAACAAACGCACCGATGAAGACCATACAGTAAGGTTAAAATGTCCGGGAAATAAAAGATAGTAAGAGCCTTTGAATATGATATTATTCCGCCAGAAATTAACGTACTTGGCCAATAAAGCTGATTCTGATTCTGAAATGAAAGTAATTTTAACACATGAATACTCCGTAGTATTGCATATGATCACAGTTATCATTAATTTAACTTGTTAGACAGAAATCTGCAACAAACAAACTATTCTACATCTACAAAACAAAGTATAGGACTGCCCATGATTCCTAACCTCCATGTACACTGTATGAGTCCTGAATGTAACTCAGTGATATATGATTACATCATCGTCAGAGTACACGTGTGGCATGGCGCCTGGGTTTCCACAGTGGAGCACGTTGTCTTAAATATTGATGCTGTTTTAATGAACAGCACGCACTGGAATCGGAACACAAAGAGCATGCGGTACCGCGGCTCTGTGCAAATCAGAGTCTGCCTCGGTGCCAGTGTCAACACACGCCAAGTGACTTAAAATCCATTATTTAACACGACCTCCATACATACACACTGCGCTCACAGCGTGCTGCGTGCTCAAGCCTACTACGGTTAGTAAACTAACCCGCTGCATGGAAGTCCCGGCTGACTGGACACCTGTACGGAACAGGATCCATGCAGCAAACAGAAAACCATGTTACACAGTCATTTATTTGCAGACCCTACATGTTTATACTACTACATTAAAAATATGCCAAAATATTTATTATGACATGAGTAAGCTCTGTCTGTATGTGTGCACTGTGTGTTTTTGCCCATTATATACTCTCTCTGAATGCAATTTAAAGGACATAAAAAATATTTAAATCAAAACTTTTCATTAAAATCATGAGCTACTTATATGCTTTTTCATTGCTTTCACATACATCTCATAGTCTTCATCAGCCGATGCATAATTTAATTCAAGTAAGACTGTAAAATTAGCTTGACAGTTCTGAAAAAAGGGTACCTTCCAAAATTTTTGATTAAACTACCGTACTCAACTTCAAGAACAAACTTTCAGAGCTTCACTTAGAGCTCAGATGTGAATTTATCACACAGCGATCACCAAATTCATATGTGGTTAATACAAATACAGGTTTATGGACTCTTTTAACATTTTCCATGTAATATACAATGTGCACAATGGTACAACAGCATTCTAAAAGTGAGAAATTCACCTGCAGTCACAAAAACAATGCTACAATGAAAGCTTTATAAAGTTCCCTTCAGACATTCATAGAACTACACTGATAATATTATTTACTGTACTGTGCTTTTTTGTATTGAAAGACCATGCCTTAAACACCTAGCAAAAATAGCCTGCATTATTTTAGGTGATTTGTAGTTTAGCACATCATGCTAGGCACCACATAGAACCACCTCAACAGTTCTCATTCTGGGAATCAGTGTTGGATGAAATTGTCAAAGTGTGAGGCCAGACAGTACATTTCGAGCCTGCCCTTTAATTTTTAAATATCAGAGGCTGTTCATTAGTAGTAATATTTTCCATATGGTTTGTGGTTTTAATCACTGAAGGCTTTGTTGCACTGCATGGAAGCATGACAAACAAAAGGAAAAATGAAGTGTCGTATAATGTGTTGATTCACAATGAATTTCCAAAAAAGCCTCAACACTCAACATCATAGATTTTTTTGTGCATGTGGAACTCATATGAGTCACATAATTTTTGTTTTCTTAAAACATTTACCTACTGTGAATCGAAGACTCTGCAATTGTTATGTTTCTTCACTCATTTATTTGGGGTTTTCCATGAATTTTTCCATGAATTTGCCCTCTGTGTAATTTTGCCTCAAAGACAATTTTGGAGTGTGTCTGTAATGGTTTTGAAAATGGCTATGAAAAGTCCAAACAGTCTGTAAAGGGTGATCTAGGGAGTTTGGTTTAATTATTAGTATTGGACAAGTCAACAACAATGACAACAAAAAAACCCCCTGAAGCTTCATGTAAAAAAACAGGTCAAATGGAAACAATTTAAATGTTGAGGTCAATGAACTCACATTTTATTCAGTAGTTAAAACACTAAATTCAATTATTCAATTCAATTCCAAAGTGTCACTTATAGTAACAAGCCCACAGTTTGCTGCAGTCCCCCTTAGATATATAAAGGTTTAAGTATTGTTCAGCTTTCTGTTTTGTTTTTATGCTAAAACTTTACTGTTTTAATTCAATCTCACTGCTCCAAAACAGCATGGTTTCCAGCAGCAAGCAGATGTTTTCAGTGAAAAGCTCCTGTATCCGACCAGCCAAGTTTTGAATGGCAAGTTGTCAAGCTGGTGAGGTAGTGTGCTGGATTTCAGTGAAAGGGCCAGAAATTCTCAGAATTTGGGAAAGACAAAAAAAGACAAAGGTGAAAGTATTAGCATAACATTCAACAAAAACAGAACTCTAAATTTAAAAGAAATGCTGCTATATCAATATGTCTAATGAATTTGTAAGTATGTAAGTCCTTTTTAACTTTTTTAAATTATCTTTTTAAGTTAATGTCACTAATGTGTTCAACCTACAGCTTGTTTCTGCTGCCCCCAGGTGGGCACGAAATAAGCTAATGCAGTATTAAAAGGTGGACATATGGACATATTTTAACGGCTGACCAAAATAATTTTACTATTTGGCATGTAAAATTCAATAGTATATCATTCTAGAGGTATGGCAGTAGAGCTTCGAGAAACAAGAAGTTTTGGGGGTATACCCGTCAAAGACTTTCAGTATTTTACAGTATTTTTTAAAAAAAGACAGTTGACCAGTTAAAAGAAAAGGGAAAATTTTAGCAGACTTTTCACAGCAGTAGAAATAGCGGAGCTATTTACAGAATACGTGGTTTAAATGTTCTTCTTCTTCTTCTGGTCTCATCTAAATCAAAATCCCCTCCTCGAAATCACTGCACCGCTTTTTACAGCTCTCCATCCATCTGCGTGTCAGGCTGCGCTTCAACCGAGCTCTATTTTCTACGGCTATTTTTATTATTGTTGTCATTGGTAAACAGCACACATCTGCCTACACAGACCGGTTTTCTATTGGTCGAAGGGGTTGTCTATCGCAGTACTTCCGTCCGTTTGGCTGCTTTTGATTGGCCAATGCCTCTCTTTTCCCTCTTCTTCGCGGCGGTGGGTCGGAGCCGCTGTGTCCCCGGTCTGGCACGTTCCTAGCCAAATTCTCCACGGTGTAAAATTGGATCCCCCTTTTTCACAAAACTAAAAAAATATCCCCTCTTCAATTCCCTGCAACCGCTCACACGTTTCCGCTTAACACACATCTCCAAATCTCCACTAGGTACCTCTGAAGATGGCGGTGGTAAGCGGGATGTCGGGGTCGGCTGTAGCCCGGCTTGAGGGCCGAGAATTCGAGTATCTGATGAAGAAAAGGTCGGTCACCATCGGGCGGAACTCCTCTCAGGGTTCGGTGGACGTCAGCATGGGACACTCTAGCTTCATCTCCCGACGGCACCTCGAAATATTCACTGCGGGGGAAGATGGAACTGGCACGGGGGAATTCTATCTTCGATGCCTCGGAAAAAACGGGGTGTTTGTTGATGGGGTGTTCCAGAGAAGAGGGGCTCCACCTCTGCAGCTTCCAAGAATGTAAGATTGATATTGCCATATGGCTTTGACTGACATAAATCCTCAGATTTACGGGTTCATGTGTTGTTATTGTATTGTTGTCCCGCAGCGATGTTGCACGTGTTGTGTCAAGCAACACCGAGACTGGTGTGCTGCTCGTCTGCATGACCATAACGTCACGCCAAATCTCATTTTGAAATAATGCTTCTATAATCATGTCGCTACTCCGTGCCAAATAAGAAATCACCTTGAACTTGATTCATGGCCTAATGTTAGACGTTTGGGTACGGGATTTATTCGGCAATGTGTAGACCAGTAAGCAGACGTCAGTGAGACGTCAGACAGTCATGCTTCAGCAGAGAATTAGTGCACTGTCTGCTGTGCATAATTCACATTAATGTTAGCTATGTGAAAGCAAAGTCAGCGTTAGTTATTATCTACCTGCTGTGTCACATACACGCTGAATTATAGAACAACATCTAAAGATTTCAAATTGTTCTAATATGCGTTCTCCTACATTTGAGTTAAAAGTTACAGGTGGAGAAGCAAGAACTACTTAAATGGGCAAATTATAATGGAATTTGGTTTGAGAAGTTATGATGTTCTTTGTGTTTTGGGCTAACTCTCACATAGAGTTGTTCCACCTTCTACCAACATGCTCGCAGCACAGGTTAAAAACGTGCTTGTACCTGCTTAAGTGATGTTTATGACCTGCTGCAATACAGACTGCATTGTATTTCATTTACAAAGGGAGAGTTATGTTGGATTATTGTTGTTTCCTTTTGTGCAACACAATTTTCACCTTTGATATAGCATTACCAAGCTAAGGTTAGGCTGTAGTTGATTTGTTCTGGCTTAATGTGAACTTGGCCACATGTTCATTGTCGGCGTGTTTACACTGCTGAGCTTGTTTGTCTGCATTTTCCTCTTTAAGTTGTAATGACCTAAACTCACACTGAAATGTTGAGGTATCTTACATCACGCAGCATTAATTTAATAAATGTTTATGTAAGAAATGTCAACATTGTCACCTTGCCATACAAGTCATTTATTTAAAGTTGTCAGCAACTGGTCCAAATATACCCTATTATTAATAAATTGGATATGATGTGTTACATAATGATCATGGTTGACATCCATTTTTAAACTGTGTGAACCAGGATCTCAGTGTTCCTCTCTGGCTTCAATTAGACCTCTTTGACCTGCTTGTTGCTGGGCAGGAGGATTGTCTGCTTGATGATATTGTTTTAAGCTTTGTGTTTTACACTTATTTAATTGATATTCAGCTGTAAAAAAAAATACAAAGACACATTAAAATAGAAATGAATTGACTTTAAACACACACTCCATGTTTGTGTCTGTCTTTTGTTCTCAGGTGTTGTTTCCGGTTCCCCAGCACCAGTATAAAGATCACGTTCACAGCCCTGTCCAATGACAAGAAGGAGCCAAGGAACGTGCCGGAATCACCGGTCAAGCCCGTCCAACCCCAAATTTCCCCACTGACCATTAACATTCCTGACAACATTGCCCACCTCATGAGCCCACTGCCTTCACCTACTGGCACCATCAGGTGAGAGCGGGGGTTCAGCTGGGTTTTTTGCAATTCTCAAATCAGTATATTAAACTGTATAAGGACAATGAAGTCTAAAATTTGTTGTTGAAGCATTTTGTGTGTGTCCCAGACATCAATTTATGACTTTATATTTATCAATTCCACAGTGCAGCAAACTCCTGTCCATCAAGTCCACGGGGGGCGGGACTCTCCAGCTACAGGACAGGTCGTGTTCTTGCCTCCGACCTAATAGGAGACAACTCCCAATCAGAAAACGACAAAGAAGCCTCAGGTGAAGACAGCCCAAAGGTGAGAGCAGGCCACCATGGAAAAGAGAATTGGGCAATGGGAATGTGGTTGATTTTACTTTTAGTTTGTCTGCTTCATTTCAAAATGGATTTAAAGAGGATATCTCCGACAAGAGGGTGCTGATGAAGGCAGCAGACTTCATAGAATCTCAGTGGATTCCTACTGATGTCTGAGCACTGTGAACATTTCTGGTTACTCATTGAAGTCTAAAAATTGCCCAACGCTCACAACAACATAGACTTTGGAGTACAGAACCTGGTTGAACTTTGCTAAGTTGATTCTGTGTATTCATGCCATTTACACGAACAGACAAGAAAACATTGACTGGAACTAACCTTGTTTTTCATTACGAAACGAATTTCCTCCATTAATTAAATTGCATTTTGTTTTCCACAGGATGACTCCAAACCTCCATATTCATACGCACAACTAATAGTCCAAGCTATCACCATGGCCCCGGATAAACAGCTGACACTGAATGGAATATACACCCACATCACCAAGAACTATCCCTACTACAGAACAGCTGATAAAGGCTGGCAGGTCAGAGTCTTCACCATTGAGTCCTATTGTTTTTACTTGCAGTAATCCTGTGGCTGGAGAGTAATGCATGCACGGTTGAGATACTTAATCACGACAGCAGGATCACTTAATCACGACAGCAGGTGCATGTCACCATAAATGTTAAAATTATTCATGTAGACAGGTGAGGCATGTAGGGCTGGAATGATTAATTTATTAGTTGGCTGACATCAGCTACAATTTAGTATTGATTACGTTAAAATAAAGAAACTTTCAAAACATATTTGTTAAATTTTAACTGGTTCCACCTTTTCTAGATATATTGATTGTATTTCTCCTTTAATATCACTGTTAATGAAACACCTTTGGGAGACAGTTGTGTCATGAATGTCCAACATATGTTGAATTGACCCCTCTGATGAGGTTGTCATCAGAAAGTCAGTGACTATAATAATGTCCAGTGGCTGCCCATCATGAACCCTAAGCTTGTACTAAAGCTGGTGTTCAAAGATATGTCCGAAATCCATCTATATTGTATTTATTATAAAGTGTATTCACACTGGTAAGATAAGCATAATTAAGACAGTTAGACACACTGAAAACTGTTGATATGGAAGTTTCCTGTTGTCCCACAATGCAATGAACAAAGGAAATTGAGTTCACATTCGGAGTTTCATTTTTAAAAGTGTAATTGTCAGTAAAATTTGAAATTCACAGTTTGACTGACACACAGTGTTGCAAAGTATGTACAATTTAATGTTGGTACAAAAGGTTAAATGTGTAAACATAGATTACACAGTGAAGCAGTATGCTTTATTTTGGACTCTGTAAAAATATTCTTGCGTGCTACACCAAGACCAGCCTCGATTACACTCAGTGTCATCATGCACAGGGTTGACTGGGGAGGACTGAAAAATAGATACATCTTTCAATGTGATGCAGTCTTATAAAAGGCCACTGATAACTGTAAACTCTGATGTAAATATAAAATCATACATTTCAAACAGTGTAAACAAAAACTGAACAGAAGTGGCGTGACTTTCCTTCTCTCACAAGATGAGCACATAAAGCAGAAAATACTAAAAAGACATTGTGCCACTGTCTGCAAATTTTTTTTAAATCAAAACTTACCTATATTTTCTTTTAAATAATTGAAACATGTGTCAGGACCCATATGCAGTCTCTAGATGTCCCACTATTCCTGCTGCCATACTCAAAACACCAGAACATGCAACGACACAGGAATATTCTAACACTTTATAATTAAAATGCCATTGCACAGCTTTTATTCACTCTCTGTGTGTTTCTTATTGGTGCTTTAAGAACTCGATCCGCCACAACCTGTCCCTGAACCGATACTTCATTAAAGTGGCCCGCTCTCAGGAGGAGCCGGGCAAAGGCTCCTTCTGGAGGATCGACCCAGCCTCTGAGGGCAAGCTGATAGAACAAGCCTTTAGGAAGCGCAGGCCCAGGGGAGTGCCCTGCTTCAGGACCCCAGTGGGACCTCTTTCCTCCAGGTAATGAACTCTTTAAATCTGCACAGGAGCGTTACTTCGAAAGGCGTTTTCAGCATCAGTACTAGCACAGTGTCTAGGTTTTTAAGGCTACAATGTATGCTGTGTCAATCAGCTCTACTTCTTTTCCTGTCCCAGGAGTGCTCCAGCGTCTCCCAACCACACAGGGGCACTGTCCGCTCACTCAAGTGGGGTTCAGACCCCAGACAGCCTGTCCAGAGAGGGGTCTCCAGTCCCCATGGAGCCGGAGCAAACTCAGCCGCCAGCCCCCACCCAGACCACTACAGTCCAGCCCAAACTCGCTGTCATCCAGGAGGCACGCTTTGCACAGAACTCCCCTGGTAAAAGACAAAAGTTTTTGTCCCCTTAACTGAACTATTTAAAGAACAAGTGTGTAGGATTTAGTGGCATCTAGTGGTTAGGTTGCAGATTGCAGCCAACTGAGTACACACACCTCACCCTTTCCCTACAACCACAAGGGGAACCTATTGTAGCTACCAGTACCACAAACAGCCTTTTAGACCTAGGGCTTAGTTTGTCCATTCTGGGCTACTGTAGAGACACAATGGACTGTGTGATAGTGGACACATCCTACCTAAAAGTAGGAAGGGCTTCTTCCAGGACAATGAAACTCAACTATTCTTATATAAAAGTGATTATACACCAATGAAAACATAGTTATGAATATTATATATCTGCCAATAGATCCCCCTTAAATCCTACAAACTAGACCTTTTGCACATGTCTTGGTCAGAGGGATGATACTGGAGTGTACAAACTGTGACATTTTTGTAGCTTGTACATGTTTACCTCCAAGAAGTGAAAATGAAAAAAAAAGGTGTCAATGCAAATCGCTGTTTCCATTCCTTTGAACATTTTGTGTGATGGTTCACAGTATGTATGTACATTTTAGTCCATTTCTGCAGTAGTGGATGATATTAGGAGTAAAGAGTTTTTCAGTAACTTGTAGCTTGACCCTCTGATAGGCTCCCCCCTCAACAATCAGCCAGTATTGATCGCCGTGCAGCGCCAGATGCCTCAAACGACCATGAAGCCTGTGACCTACGCCATGGCGACGCCAGCCATAGTAACAACGACAGTTAGCTCTGCCCCCGTCATGCAGACGGTGCACGTTGTCCACCAGATCCCAGCCGTCACTATGGCAACTGTTGCCGGACAGCCCGCTGCTACAGTGAGCACAGAACCTCAGGAGAATGGAGGTGGAGAGCACCAAGAGATCAAAGGTGAGACCTTGTTCATGTTTTTGCCATTTATACAAGTTCCCCTGTGGGCGTTAATGCTGGAACTGCTGCAACTGTAAACTCCATGTGTTCAGTATTATGTGGTGACTGTATGTGTGAACTGAGTTTGATAACAGTTTTCTCTCCATGTTTAGTCAAAGTGGAGCCTGTCCCATCCATCACAGCCTCATCTATAAGTGGAGTCAGCCGCATCATCCAGAGCTCTCAGGCTGCTCCTCTGACAACAGTTACCATCGTGCAACAAGCCCCGCTCGGTCAGCACCAGCTCCCAATAAAGGCCATCACACAAAATGGGACCCATCTGGTCCCCATCGGTACTGCTGCTAGCACAGGTGACACTGACACACACGCACGC
>JAPZDZ010000014.1:16337791-16348894 GCA_029783805.1 Acanthurus tennentii
GACAGAGCAAATGAAATCAGTTTGAACAAATTAACTGACAACTTTCATGAACTCAATCATATAGAGATGCATCTAATTAATTAATTCAGATTAACACAAAAAATATATTTTCTAAGTATATTCTCTATCCAGTGACTGCTTATTTTTATTTGAATAACTACTGGATTACTATAGAGGGAGATATAAAATATTATTGACCTAGGTGGAACTTGTTTTGTGCTATAAAGTAATAGCCTGTCTAAAATCCAGCTTGTAATTTACTTTTGGTCTTTATTATTTGCAGCAAAGCAACTTTTGTGTATCATCTACTTTTTAAAAAACAAATCTGCCTCACCTATTTTGCTATAAAAAGTACATCCTGTTTTAATCTGTTTTGTTTTTTTTTTATTTCACCATGTTTGCACTCTTATGTTTCAGTGTTCCTTATTTTAGACAGTTTCAGCCCCAGTTGTGCTGTCCAGATAACAGGGTCCACTAACAGGCAGAGCTGATGAATAGAAAGTAGACAAATGGGTATAAATTTAACCTATGTGTGGACACTGACTGAGTGACACTCGGACAAGTCTGATGGAGTTAGTTGGACCCTAATGCAAGACCAGATGGGAACAACTACAGTAGCAGTACTGTACCAGAACAAATTCTAGTCCTGTAATCCTTAAATCACAGTCTTCTCAATCTTATACTTATTTAATTGTGGTTGTAAAGCATGCAGTGCCATAATAGCTCTTTGTGAGGTTACCATATAAAGACTTCCTATAATGCATTACCCACATTCTCACAGCCACTAAGAAAGTGGTCTAATATACATTATAAATTACGGGGATGGAGTAGATGGATAAAAGCTGCTCTTGGACTGTGCTTTAACTTTCCAACTCCAATGTAGCAAGTCTCAGTGCTTACTAAGTGCTTAATGCACAATGTACTGTGTTATCTAATGCTTTTGGGAAGAGCAAATACTCTGGGATTGGTGGCAGAAAATCTTTGAAAATGGAACGGTTGTTGAAAAGCTAGTAAGCTAATTGTTTTTGGACAAGCCTGCAGAGTCTTCTTCATCAATATCATTCATCAACTCTACCTTACTATGTTCTCTGTTTAAAATCATGAACACAGATGGAAAGCATTGTTACAATGTAATAAGGTAAGAGAGAGCAGCATATTTTCAATGCTCACCAGTAAATGTTGGCTGTCTGAGAGCCTCTTCTTAGCTCTAGTATGAGCTGACCTGCAGATGTGTCGAAAATTCTAATAAGAGTCCCCTGTGGAAACATGATTTAGATTAGCCACAAGTTAACAAAAGAAAAAACAACACAACTGAAGAGGTGTTCTAACACGCAATGTTATTATTTGGGTCAATTCACTTCAGCCAAAAGTTGGCATACTTTCTCTGATGCAGTAGCTATTCTTGTGCCCTGCAGGTTTAGAGCGATGCAGCACAGCGCCCCCTCATGGGCAGGGATGTCAACTGGGGGCTTTTCTGTGTTGGCAAGGTCCACTATCTGCACATGGCCTGAGTGAGTCCCTGGGAAGGCCAACAGAGAGTTGTTGCTGTTGGGACACAGCACACACAAACCTGAGGACAACAAGAGAGAGGGTTGGTCAAATGCTAAATGGTTTCACATTTACACTGTATCTTTAAATGACACACTATATGATAATATGGCACTTTTCATGGAGAAAATATTGACTTGAACCTAAAACAGTGTTGCATAGGGTTTAAAAGTTGCTTCATCATGCAGTAAAATTGTGTAGACCTGCCAAACATCTGTGTGATTCATAAGGTTAAATATGTGCATTGAGCATAACAGGCTGATTTAAAGTCCAAGAGTTGAAAACAAAGTAGACTGACCTTTGGGGTTGTAGCAGGTCTCAAACACATGCAGCTGATGGGGGTTGTGTGTAAAGGTAAAGACTTTGATCATTGAGTCCAGGACCACCACAATCCTGAGAACAAAGGAGAGCCAGCAGACAGGCTATAGTTTACACAAAAAGTGCAGACTACACACTCAAGATACAAATCTGACTCTACCAGTGATAAAACCACAGTCCACTCAATTGACAATTGAAGGGGGGGTTTAATTTAGGAGATAACAGATACCAGAAAAATACACACACACACACACACACACACACCCGCACTCATGCACATATATGTGTATATATACCATATGCATAGTGTTTTAGCAGATTTGTGTGGCGTTGCAGTAGACAAATAAATATAAATAATTCTGAGTTGCATGTTTATACAAGAGTTGAAAAAAATATTCAACTCTAATTCCATAGAAAATAATAAATGAGATTGATGGTGATGGATAAAAATCATTTTCAGTACCTTACATCCTTTTGTTAAAATTACAGTCATAATAAAATTTTGTGGCATGTACTACGGAACTTTTAATCTCATTAGCACCTGTGCTATAAGCACAAAAGTTCACATATAGCCTAAAGAGTAATGTGTGCCTGATATAAACACTAAAGAGGAACCTCTCATCTACCAACTGATGTATTACACAGCGTTTACTTGGCAAACTGCCACAAATGATTAAATAAAGTACACCAACACAATGACTGGGGTAACCCCTAAACAGATAAAACAGCTTTGAACTGGCTCAAAGTTTAAGCTTTTGGTCGGGGACGTTTTTACCTGTCACGCCGAAGTTTTACTGCTTTGACTTCTGTTGAAAACTCAATCTCAATAACTGTCTTCTTCTTCAGGTCATCCCAGATCATCACTACAGTACCAAAAAAAGGACAATATTTAGCGGTCACATGAATGAAATGGGTCAACTATACCACTAAAAGTTCTCTGCAGAGTTCCCAAATTTTAATATATAGACTTACTGATACCTCTATAATGGCTATTTCAAGTCAATTTCATTATCATAATTGCTTTTAAGAAAAAAATGAAAGTATTATTTATAACCATTTCATATTTTTACCATACTTCCCATCAGCACACAATGAAGCATTACAATTATATACTCAATCATATCACCATGACCTGGACCTTAATATTTAGCGTAAAATGGATTACATTAATTAACCATTAAAGAAGTGATTTATTGTTGTTTTGCTAAAAAGGAGCCTTTGTTTATTATGAGCTGATGAGGTACAGTTACTATAGCTAGCATTAGTGGCAGAATTTGCTTAAGGCCTTATGCTGCTGACTGGATTACACACAATACACTGTCACAAAAAATCCACTATAGTTTGTTATTGATGTGTCCCAAAACCCAGTTATCACCAAAAACATTTTAGAGGTAACTGGAGGTTAAAAAACTCACACAAAAAGAAAAGAAAAGAAAACATAACCTGGTTTTATAAAAATTTATGTTAAAAGATTGTTGATACTGTCCATGTTCTTTTTTTTTTTTTTTTTAGAAAAGTTAAATCAGTATTTTAGAACTTTACACGACAGGCAGACATTCCTTAAAATTAAACTACAAGCCTGACATGAGTTCAGCACAAACAAAACTGCTGACGTCTGAGAAAAAATAAACAAGATTATCTATCAATATTGATCATTCAAGAAGACCAAACACACCTTTGTTGGTTGGGTACTTGGGTTTCTTTCCTCCTCCTACTAGTGCTAAATAGTTACACCTAAACAGCATCTCCACATGGCCAACCCCACCCTCCAGGAACTCTGAAAGTCAACAGCATTGGGAGTATAAACAAAAAATCAATAAAAACAAGTATTACTGTTAATTGTTGCAAGAAAAAAAAGACCATCACAAATGATTCAAACATTTTCACACTGTTTTAACAACTACTGCTCAAAATGGCTCACATCATCGGATAGAAAATGGTGAACTGATACATCCTGTACAGACTGTTATTGAAGGGCGCATACGTTTGACACAGAAAAAAAAGGAGGGGGCAAAAGGTAAGACCACTCTGTGAATGACTCCTCGGACAACTTCTAGCCGCAGAAGTTCTCGTAAGTAACTTTCCAGTAGGCCATGTGCTGAGTCACATTCTCGGTCCTGTTTGAGGGTTGACTTCCTCTTATCCCTCCATATTTATGTAGTTTCAATTCTGTCACAATACTTGACTCCTGCATCGAAACTGGCTGGTTTGACTTATTTTTCTACACTTACAGGACAACTAGATTTGACGAAGGACCTACAGTTGGCTGTCAGTCACTGAGCATTCCTTTACTATTGTGGTTTGGGATGGACATTTTAGGGCAGTTTAATCAATAGGTTGCCTACAGTGTCAGTTATCAATGATCAGTTTTTATTGCAGGGAATCCATGTTCCTATATGTTCCTACAAAATGTATAAATAAAATGGTAAAGGTGAGCTTCATGGCCTAGGAGTAACACCATGGCAGTGTGTGTGTCAGATAACTCTATTAAGGAACTGTGTGTTTTGTTTGAATGTTGTTTTTTCTATTTTTCCTGAGTCTAGATAGGGCTGGACATGACAGTGCCCAGATGACAACCAGGGAACTTACATTTCTGTTTTGTTCATGTTCAGCTTTCTAACAGAGTTTCATGAATAGAAATGAGACTAACAAACTTAGCCAATTAATACATTTTCATTTGTGACAAGTTTACCTTTTGAAGAATATTAATGTTTTAAGCATCAAATATTACAACTTTGCAACTGGTTTAGAAAAAATGCATGTACTGATAGAACAGACAATGGCCCTCAAAATTTTTCTACCGAATACAAACATCACTGTCCTCACAGTTCCTTACCTTGTTTTTCCTTCTCCTTAAGTGGATCTGTGTTGTAGACACGAAATCCATTTTCCATTCCACAGGCAAAGCATCCTTGAGAGACACACACAGATGAAACAGGCATGAGACATTTATACTAACGAAAAAATTAGTTATCGTGATGAAGACGTTTCATATGATCCTAAAAACGGAAACTCCGGCACCCTCAACCTTTACAGCTTTGTGAACTCACAACATGACAAAACTGGGGCACCCATTTCAGTTGGATCAACTGACCAAGTGATAAAAACGTCGTTGGTACACAAAGCAGACAAAACGCATTTAACAAATTGTTAAAACCATCTGGTAGAATTTATACGACATCTGCATACCACTGACTGACATTAAATGGCAGTGATCATGAGTACCATATCCCAGCTAGCTCTTGGAGGGTCATGTGAGGTCTTCCACAATTTTACCGTTATTTTACCTTTCACGTTACACTACCCTCAGTTCTAACAATCCAACTTGGCACCAGTTATTTTATCAAATCAGAATAATGTTAAGTGAGAGAAATAAGTAGGAATACTTAAACTTTACGGCCTTTGAAAATGAGTGTGGGTGGGGAGCTAAGAAGATTTTAACAAACTCGTATTAACGTTAAAACGTATCGTTTGGAATTCCTTAAAAAATCCCAAGGTTTGAAAACTGGCAACCTAACAAAGGGCTGGACTAATTTTGAAAGTAGCAAACATCTACCCACTTATAATAATAAGTCCCATGATGAGGCAAAAACTGTCGAACTTTGCAAAAGCTAATGCTAAAGAAGGCACGGTTCGTAACGTTATATGCTAATGGTCGATGGAAATTCAGCTAACATGAGTGAAGTTCGCCTACGCTTTGTCAGTTACTGTCCATAAACTATTGTTTTTAGGGTTTAAAAAACGTGTTTTTGTCAAACTCAGTCACTGTCAGGTACCACCAACATTAGCTAATTCGCTAACATATATCTTAATGTAGCTAGCTTACAACGAAAAAACTAACGTAATATTAGCCTTAGCTGGCTAACAAGCTAAAGGTAATATTAATTAAACGTTCGGTGCTTTGGGTCATCGCGTGGCAGCAGCACATCAGTAATATCATTTGAATTTTTTCAAGACTACAAAATGTTTAGCTGTTATGTTAAATAATGTTATGGTTTCGTTAATTTTGGGGGGACATCTACATAGCATTAGCTTAGCATACACGACGTAGCCAATTTCCAATAAAAAAATTACATATGACATCGCCGCTTCTTACCATGATCCTGGTTAAATCCAGCATAAAGGAGCCCATTCCCGTGAGGATTAGACGGCAGTAAATTCATTATTGTAATAGAAATACCAAATGCAAGCTACTGTTAACAAGTTAATCCAAAAGCTGTTGTTCAGACAGCCGCCTGGCTAACGTTACCATTCCTCTGGAGTCTGCTGGTCCTAAAGAAAACAACTGAGGCTGGTTCCTGCTTGGAGAGAGCTGACTATGAAAAGATAAAGGTGAGTTATAATTTAACTTTGTTAGCCTATCTGCACATTTAAACTATGAAGGAATTCGATTAAAATCTTCACTGATGATTTAACTCTAAGTAAACACGTCTCAGTGAAAGTGAAAAGTGTCTGTGAAATAACCAATGATCATAGACGGATTTTAATTTCGACGCTTCAATTAAAGACCTCAGTAGCCCTTGTCCATTACTTAATAACAGGTTTGAGCCTGAGGTTTTCATTATTGTGGCGTCGCGCTCCATATGGCTTGATTTTGTGAGAAACATCCAAATGTTTTTCACAAAATAGATGGTATATTAACTACTAGTGTCGAAAGTAAAGCACAGATGCCCCAGTGGCCTAATGGATAAGGCACTGGCCTCCTAAGCCAGGGATTGTGGGTTCGAGTCCCATCTGGGGTGGTCCATTTATTTTCAATTCCTTCCCAAATTTTTTGTCCACTTGTCCAATATTTCTGAAAAGCTCTAATCAGTTTTGTAAAATGTTTGAAAAAAATGCTTGTAATATGTCACAAGTTCAGCCCACAGTTCATGAACTTGTCATTTGAATAATTACGGATAGTGTAGTTCTTGCAAAATAAATCTCTGATCATGGAAAAAAAATCTGATATCATGGCAATGTGGTGAATTTAACTACTTATATTAACAACTGAATTTTTGACTCTATCCTAACGTTAACTGTTGATAATTGTTACAATGCATATCAGAACACCACATGCTACACCATCATGTTACAAATAAATTACAGTTTTCTCTATTTTTTCAGTCTAAGTACACAGTACCTAAATTTTGTTGTGTAACTGAGTTATTGTGTGTGAATTAGTTACAGCTTATCCAGATAGTATCTTATCCTCCTGTATTAACTTGTTTGTCTTTTTACTCGCAAACAGCTATTATTCATTTTATAATGTACCACTGTTTCCTTTTGTGACATGTTGAAATGTCTTATAGTTGTAATTCTCGCATGGGTCCTGAGAGATATTGTCATAACTAGTGGTTGAGCATTGTTGAGTCGCAGTTTTGAACTTTTTCTTTAAACGTTCATTAACATTAGATAGGTATTCTCAGCGACATAATCCTACGGCAAGTCCATAATGTAAATCAGTATCTATTTACCATACCATACACTACTTGTTTCCTCCTTCATTGAACCCAGTCCTAAATTTTGTCAGTGAGGAGAAAATGTGCAAGCAACTGAAATGCTCAAACTCATTAAAATGTCCTCATACTAAAGTAAATCATACAGCAATTGGAATCAAATTTTCAATTTATTCAAGAAAAAGAAATAAATTCCCATTGGAACAAAGATTTATATCTTTTTTACATACAAATCTTATGTAGAACTACAGCAAACATTTCTGTAAAAAATACAGTTACATATTGTAACCCACCATACAATTACAATTCCCAACAATCCAAGCTGTGACAGTCACAGAGATAGCACTGTTGCTGACAAATTTTTAAGGAAAATGTCCTTCATCATCCACACTATTAAGTGTCCTTGAATCAGATTCCTTACATTGGGTATGCAGCTGATGCTGACTTCTAACCTCCTTCAACAGGGAAGTGTTAAACAGATTATCCCCTTTGTAGTTAGCAACATGTAAATATTCACTATGCATGTACAAGTCTCCTGTGTCTTTTTAGGCCATGCAAGCTTGAGAAGCCCTTGTTACATACTGAACATACATATGGTCTTTCTCCTGTATGGGTTCGCATGTGTAAGGTAAGAAAGCACGATTGAACAAAACCTTTCTCACAGATGCTGCACTTAAATGGTCTTTCCCCAGTATGGTACCTCCTGTGTATCTTTAATTCTGCAGCGGATCTGAAAGACTTTTCGCAGTCGTCACACTTGAAAGGCCTTTCACCTGTGTGAATCAAAGTATGCCTCACCAAAGCGTCTTTACCAAAGAATCCTTTTCCACAGTGCTCACACGGGAAACGCAGCCCTTTGTGATGGAAATTGTCATGTTTCAGAAGGCATCTTCTGGAAGTGAAGGTCTTTCCACACTGAGCACAGGTGAAGGTTGGCGAGGGTTTCTCTATTACAGGTTCCCCAGAATGATGAACACGCTCCACATGCCTTGTCAACGTTACACCATGCCTGAACTTCTTTCCACATTCCCAGCAGAGGAATGGATAGGCTTTAGTGTGCTTTTTCTGGTGTTCCACAAGGTCAGAGTATGACCTGAATCTTTTAGTGCAGTGAGTGCACTGAAATGGTTGGTGACCAGTGTGTTTCCACTCATGTCTGATGAAACGCTTCAAACTGGGAAAAGTTGTCTGACAATGGGTGCAAGTAAAAGGCTCAGTGGGATTATGGACATCGATGTAGTGCTTGTGAAGGGCCTTGAACACAGGAAAATTCTCCTCACACTGGTTGCATTGAAATGGAGTGTGCGATTCTTTATGCATCGCCAATGCCTCTTGGTCTCGTACCAGTTTCATGCACACCTCACAGTACAGTGGGTTGTGAGTTTGTTTATGGGATTCCAGTGTTGATTTGTACTTGAATGCCTTGTCACATTCATCACACCTGAAACAATGCTTAACATCCTCAGGCTTCTCAGGATCCACCTGTTGTTCATTGTAGCAAATGTTTCTTAAATGGAATCTAAAAGTTTGTTTGCATTTAAATTCAACACTGCAGTGAGGACAGTAGAATGGACCTTCCAGTACACTTTTGTTTCCTTCAGGGCTTTTCTGTCCTGATTCTTTGGAGGACCTCCTCTCAGCAGATGGTGAGTAATCAGGGTCCTGACCTGTGTTATCTAACAGGGGCTCTTCATTGACTGCCTTACAAGGAACCTCACTAGATGATTGTTCATCCTCATTTACTGCTGTTTCTTGTTCCTTTGCTTTCCTCCCAGTCTTATCTTTTGCCAAGACTGGACATCTGTGTTGCTGCAAGTAACGCAGGCTCTTATAAAACTTTTTACAGTCAGGGCAAGAATAGAGCAGCTCCTCCTCTGTGTGTTGATTCATGTGACGCTCCAAGAGCTTGGCGCTACCAACCACCTTGCCACACACTTTGCATGTTCTTTCATCCAAGTCATTGCTTTTAGTTGAACCCTGCGATCTGGCAAACTTTTTAGAGCTGCTGTTAGCAGCATTACTGCTCTGTGTCTTTCCCGATTTCCTCCATTGTGACAGGTACCGTTTCATCTTGAGTCCTCTGTTCTTTCGCACTGGCCTTGTCCATAGGACATCAAAGTCTGGATCTTCTTGTTTGCTCCTCGCTTTGATTGGCACCTCAAAGTCTCCATCTTCAGGATGTTTCTTTTTCCTCCCACGTCTATTAGGCTTCTTTTCTATGTCTCCAAGCACTGTTACCTGACCGTCCTCTCCAATGATCAGTGTTCCAGATTGGTTGTCCTGATGGTCATCCAATGTTTCACTTTCACTGGCCTCAGTGCCCTCAGCTGGATCTGTTACCACAGTGTCCATTTCTGCTTTCACCTCACTGCCAAGACCAAGCCACTGGGTTTGCACACAATCAGAGTTCCCTGTTCCCTCCATATACACATCTTTGTTCTCAGATTCAACCTCCATCTCTGTGCAGACTGTATACACGAGTCCACTCTCTGCATCCGTTTCTGTTTGATCACTAACAATTACAACTCTTTCCACAGGAGGGAGGCACAGAGCTGACAAGATGCCACTGTCAACAATGTAAGATTCTGGAAAGAGAGATCACAAAAACTGATTAACTGACAAATAAATCAAATTCTGACTAAAATGGAACTCTGTGCTGTGTTCAGAGCTTGTCTGATGAATTTTATAAACAAAAACACAACTACTGTTACTGCACAGTTACTCAATATACATGGCTGCTTTTGCTGAATGAAAAAAAGGTATAATGTATGTCACTGTTCAATAGTATTTCTGTATTTCCGTAACAAATCTGTTATATTCAGTGAATGTGTCATTGTAACTCTGAGAAGCTCACCTATGTCCTCTAGCTGGCTAAGGTCTTTTTGAGTGCCGAGCAGGATTTTGAGCTCCTGGGGTTGATTGAAAGTCTCCATGCATTCATTCAGAACAGATGAGGCATCACTGAGCAGGGATGCCGTCTGACAAAGACAAAATGAGAACTAATGTGTAGCAACAGCTTGAAAACATCTGGCATTTTTCAGTTTTATGACACTACAGTTAAAGCCCTAAAGCACTAAAGTAAAAATACACTGGGTACAACAACGTATTTTATAATACTTTCATTCCACTGGGCACTGGCCAAGGAGGTGAAGTTTCTGCCATTTTGACCTAGCTTAGTATACCTTATTCAATTATAACTCATTTAAAAGCCTTGTTCTAAGTGTTGTTCCACTGAACCTAGAAAACCGAACAGCCAGTCCCATTAGTTATCTGTGTGTCATGTACTGTGTTTCAAGTCCACATCATACATTTTTATCAATTCTCTTACATTGTGTAATTCTTTAAACACTCACATGGCTTTCTGTTCATGGCATTGAAGTTAAACATTTACTCAACTATCTACAGAATCCCCTTAATTGGACCTTTATTTTTTATATTGAATAAGTTAGTATGGAGTAGTTTTACAGATTAATATTTAAAAATACCCTCCCTTTTAAGCTTGCAGGGTCCCATTTCCATGGGTCATCGTTGTGCTTACCACCATCCTGCTTGAAGCTCACTGCTACTGATAATTACTGTTATCATACTCTGTTTTTATTAAAAGGACGCAGACACACAACCCTGTCTTCATCAGTGGAGCTGAGGTGGAGCAAGTGAGCAGTTTTAAGTTCCTGGGAATCGGCTGTATTTCTTAAGGAAACTTGAGTAAGCAAAATTCCCATGCCAAGTTCTTGGTAGCTTCTACAAAGGAGCGATTGAAAGCATCCTGACTGGAAACATCACAAACTGGCATGGGATG
>JAPZDZ010000014.1:16394771-16422161 GCA_029783805.1 Acanthurus tennentii
ATCGACCCACCACTGCTGGATGCTGCTTGGTTACATTGCGGCCGATACTTGTCCAACCTGCCCACTGCGGACACACACACACACACACACACACACACACACACACACACACACACACACACCTCAGTCACACCTCTCCAGCGGAAACCCACTGCGGCCTCCACACGTCCTCTCTAGCAGAAACACACTGCGGCCTCCACTCGTCCTCTCCAGCTCAGCTCACAGGGCAGCCCCGCAGTCGTGTCTTTTTTGTGGGCTAAGTCCCGTTAATAATAAATAATAAAACATGCCCCCATGTAAAATTCTCAATGAAATTTCATGAATGAGTCTATTTTTCATCACAGAATAATATCCGTACCCCAGCGCTGTGACTGACGCGTCTAGGAGTAGTTGACAGCTCCTGTGACAGCGACCAGCATAAGTGGGCAAAATCACTAGAGTACAGAGGTTGCGTTGCACTCGCAGGCACTGGGTGCCGCTATGCTGCTTAATCACTGAATGGAACGGGCGACACCTAGCGCGCGAAATTTAAACACAAGCACTGCTATTGCTACGCTGTCACTGTGTGTGGAGCACACTTGTCAGCGGATAGCTAGCCTGCAGGTTGCCATCATGGACATAAGGAACAGAGGGGACCGGGGCAGAGAAGAAGCAAGGGAATGAGATGGAGAGAGGGAGGTTAATTTTTTTTTTTTGCTCGTGCACTGCGAAGGTAATGGAAATCATTTCGGGAGAGGGCCCAGCTAATGTAGCTTATCTACAGGAGGTTTACACGCTGACATACGTTGCTCCGTAGGCTGGGATATTAATCGGGCTGTTTTCATTTTTAAATTGAGGTAACAGCATAAACCAAAACACACCACGTATATGTGACAGGTGGGACCACACTGTTGATCATTATTCATTAAGAGCATGCCAAACCAACAGGCAGTGGTACTCTTTTTAGTGGAATGGTAAAACAAAAAAACGAAAAAAAACCACTGTAAGGTATTACTTTCTGTTTAGGTTGTACCCTCCTCCAGTGTGTGGTGTTTGAACGCATCAGACGTAGGTTTATTCTCACAGCTGGTGAACCAATTAATGAAAGATGGCACCACCTTGCAAAGTGTTGTGTGCACTTACACAGTGTTCTTGTGTGCTGGGGATTGTGACACATTGATTTTGTCAGATATTCCTCAGAAGCGAGTTTGATCAGCCATACACTACAGGAAGAGTGGAACCTTTTGCCTGGGAGGAATGTCTGGAGAACCCACAACCTCTTGGTTCTGATTAAGACCCCACTGCTTCAGCACATCAGTGAGGTATTCAAACTGAGATCACGCATCATAGAATAACTTGAACAGGTTGTCTCAACCATAAAAAAAGTATCTCTCATTCAGTGTAAGTAAAAAAGACTGTTGTCTGTGACATTAATAATTAAGTACTGCACTTCTGAAAAAAAGAATGAGAAATGTTAGATAGGAATTTTTTTAACTGCACAGTGTTTCAGACTATATTTAATATCCTATAGTGATGTCTGATGGGTAAGATATTTTTTTTTCATTTCTCGTTTATTTCGTTTAAATGTCATGTTACTTATTTATTATATTTAATATTGTGAATTTGATATTGAGATGCATTTAAGGTACAGCTAAATGAGATGTTATTGTATCTGTTACCTCACACATCGTTCTCTCTGTTTTGTTTGCATAAGCACTTTATTGCACTTTACTTGTGTATACACCTGCCAAAGATACATCAATTTGTCACTGTCAGTTCTGTTTCTTGTTTATATTTGGTATCATGCACCTGGATTGCCTGAAAGTCTTGAGTGTAAAAATTTTAACTGCAAAATTTACACCTCCAACTTCAACTAAACCCAGTATAAGACTGTCTTAAGCAGCATCTGGTGCCTTTTTATCCATATTGAACTGTTTAAATCTGCCTGTTTTGTTTGCCTGTCTGGACTCCTAAACTTTGGCCTCTTTGTGACAAAACTTCAAACAAAACTTTATCTTTTCTCCTTGGTCTCTGGGTTATGCTTTTTTAACAAAGCCTACCTTTAATGAGTCTTTGAAAGTCTCATATCAGGTGTCAAGAAAAAGATCTTGCTTGGAACTATTTATCATCTAATATATGAATAAATTAAGACTTTTTAATGTAAACATAGAAGTGTATTTATAAATTACTTGTCAGATGCATACTGTAGTGCCAAACGGATCCTTGCAAATACAAAGAAAAAAAAGGGTTAGACTGAGCAAAATCCCCCCGAGCCGGGATTGTAAAAAAGAAGATTAGAAAATCTCTATAATACTACAAATCTAACCCAGATAAAAATATTTCAGAAAACTACACCCAGGGGATGCTGTTTTTTATTGTTTACTGCGTAGGCTACCATTTTATTAATATTTGTTGGCGTATGCATTAGAATACAAAACAGTACAACAGATTGTCAACAGATTAAATTCGATGTTGATTGATGTCAATATAATATTGGCCAGTAGATGTCGCCACCACACAACTACACTGTTTAAAGTCGTCTTCAATAGCCCTATCTAGGGGTCCATACTTTAAGGGATCCCATGCGACGTAACCAGCAACTGCTAATAATTTGGCCAGTGGTGTATATTGGAAATACTGCATGACACAAATACAAGTTCATGACTCCTACCAGCCAGATAGGTCTCATCTCAGTTAAACAAAGTAAAAGGGGCAGCAGGATTGGTAAGTGAAAGGAGGTCCCAGTATGTGATTCGAGTCTGTGCAATTATTAAAAACTTATGACTTTTTAGGCAGCTTCACAAACCTGGCCTAATTTGTTTATAATTTTATTTTTTTATTTGTATGATTAAGTTTGACTTGTATTTTCTCTGCGAGATTCAGAATATCTAGAAATAGCTTAAAGAGCCACAGAACTCTGTAAAGTCAGTCAGAGTTAAGAGGGATAATAGATACTATGATAGTAAAAGTTATGTAATTGTGCCTTCACAATAAAAAATAGAATGGCAGAGCTACAAAATGCAGCCCTGCTGGATCAAACATCACTTTTAAAATGTGTTTTAAATGCTGAACTTTTTAGCACGCATTGGCAAAGCATGTTTGAAATAAACGAAAAGAGAGAACATTGAATTGCCAAATGTTCAATAACCATGGCGGCGTCTTCAAGAGCAGCTTTATTTTGAAAGTTTCTGTCGGAAGTTTATATATTTATGCTGTTCACTTGACGCGGGCTCCTCTGTCTCGTGCTGTCCAGCGCTCTTTCCACTGTAACTCTTCAGTGGATTTGAGTGTCACCACCTGCACTTCACTGACTACAACAGGTGAGAACAGTCCTCTGTTTATATTGTTATTATTCTGGGAAAAACTAACTGAAATGACCTCAACTTACACAAATAACGTCGCATGTAAATGATAAAACCGTGTTTTGGACTTTGCGTTACCGGGAGTCGAACACCTTGACTGTCGAGACGGACTGACAAGTTAGCAAACAAGGAGAGTCTAAATATACGAAGGATTTATTCAACGAGTTGTAATAGAACGAACAAATCTTCGAGTTTATCCATAAAGACAGTTTGGTTTAAAATGGTCTGGGAACATGGGTAGAAAGCGCTAGTGAGTCAATGGTCATTCTGAATACTAAAGGGATAATTATCCCTGTGCTGTCAAATATTTAAGTTATGTTGGGTAAATTGTAAGCGAGCAGTACAACATTTTAAAAATGTAAATGTTTTGGTGTAAATTCGGCACACACCAACCTACCACATAAACCCTTATCTAAAGAGCCTGACTCCCAGCACTTTTGCCACTAACACTCGGTGTATTTTGGTAGCGGAATAACAGGTAACGCAGCTCAGGTGGTAATTGGGATGTAATTACAGATTTGTGGATTTGATGATTGCCGCATTGCAAGCAGCGGCAATGTTTTTTTTTAAATGAATTTAACTTTGCTAAGCTTAATGTACTGGTTTACTGACCAAGGAGGTTGGATTAAATAGCTAGAATTGAGGACGGGGATTTGGTCCTAAATTGTCCAAATGATGATTGATCAGTGTTAAAAAGAAATCATGCTCAAAAATATGCCACTGAGATTTTTAAAAGACATCATAAAACCCTAATATCCGGTTTTTTAAGGAGTCAGAACAAATAGCAAAAAAAACATCTTTCACTTGCTTATGGATAAAGTCCTTTTTACTGAATAATTATAAATATTTTAAGACAGAACATAATACTGATTGAGTTATCATCAGCCGTCTGGTATGTGTGACACCTGTCACTCAGAGTTTTATCAGAAAGTCACCTATAGCCACCTAACCCTGTTCACTGCTACCCTATCCACTGACATTTAGACTAACAAGCCCATTTTGGACTCCTTGTTTACATTCTGGCTCATGTCAGTGAAAGACTCTGCAGTCGTTTACTGCATGGCTAGTTTTAGATCATATGTCAGTGCATAGACATGCATTGGCATCTGCTGCCGCTGGGCTGCAAGGCTGCATGATCACCTAGTAGGTTGGAGGAATAACTGAACTATCTGCCTGCACCACACCTAGGCTAGAAGACAAGATTAGCTTACTCATTTTTTGACTTGCAAAGTTCACCCAGGGTGCAACATTGAATATGACTTTAAACTCAACCAAAAAAAAACAAAGACATGCTGCTGAATCTGATTATTTGCAAAGAGGGTTTGTCATTGTCTGTTAAGATGTCAAGGAGAGAAAAATGCTTTTGAGGTCTGCTAAACAAATTCAGTTGGCTTTTTTGAATTTCAAAACTTCAGGAAGCTTTCCACTTTTCCCATTGCTCGCATAGTATTTACACACTGTACTCATCAAAAGACAAGGCAAAAAGTGCAAACAGAGCACTATCTACACCAAGATTCAGTTTCTTAGCTTCGTTGGGAGTCCTAATTGTGGTTTTGTTTTGCACAGAATATTGACTCCTGTTTTAATTGGAGGCTGTGTGACTCACTGAAACAGCCTGTTTGATGTTGCCTCAGTAGAAACAATGGGACTGTTTTTACACGTCTGAGAACATTCTCCTGGTTATTTTGTGTCCCTGTGTTGAGAATTCAGAGAAATTGTTTTGAAGCAACAGTCAGCTCTGCCTCACAATTTTTCTGAAAAGAAAAATACAGAACTTTTTCCAAAGACATAAGCTGGCAGAATGCCAGACATGGCTTTGACTCAAACGATGCTTCCTTAAAGTTGGAGGAATGTTATCAATAGACAGAGACCTTATTCCTGCTCAGGAAGAGAAGGAGATTAGCTTCACACTCCTGAGGGACTGAACTTCCTGAACCTCAGAAAATAAACAAAAGTTGGGTCAAGTTTAAGTCATGCCTGTCAAAAAGTGTTTTTTTGATTTCTTGTAGGGCATAACTCTTGGCAGTCAGGCCTTTGAATGGGGCATATGAAACAAGTAGTGTTTTAGTCAATTATCAGAAAATAAATGAACTAATTTTCGGTTATTATTTAAAATAAGAGCCCTGCGATAGACTGGCGACCTGTCCAGGGTGTCCCCTGCCTTCGCCCTAAGTTAGCTGGGATAGGCTCCAGCCCCCCCGCGACCCTGCAGAGGATTAAGCGGTATAGAAAATGGATGGGTGGATTATTTAAAATAAGAGACATTCACCAAATGTGAGATTTGCTGTTTTTAACAGACATCTGTCATTGAAAATTCAATTTCTGCAGGTTTTAAACTGTAGGTTGGATAAAGCAAGATATTTAAATGTGTCAACACAAGCTTGATTCATCAGAAAAAGCAGTTAACAGATGATATTGATATTATTAATAGCTTAATTGACAATGTAACCCTAACATTAAATATCGAGCAAAAAAAAAAGGGAACCTACTTTTGGAGGAAAAGGCTTTGTCAAACTGCTAACAGTGATAATCTCCACAGGTTACCTGAAATTTGATGTATAAAGAGCTGTACAGTGCCAAGAAATTTCATTTTTAGACAGACCATGTAATACAGAACTTGTATCTAACTTGTAGAACTTGTATCTACAGATGTGCAACAGTTGTTACTCTTCAGCCATTATATATGTTATGATATATCTGTAACAAGCTAATATTTGCAGATATATCCACTGGATTGATAGATTGGTAAGGATCTGTAGACCTTTTCACTAAAGAAGTTTTGAAGTTTTGCAGAGGTGTAAATATCAAAAATATCAAAATAAATGTTAGCTGATTTCCATTTAGCTGCTTCAGTTTCATGGTCCTGCTATTGCTCATGCTGGCTACATGACTAGATGAATTTGAATAAAAGAGAGCCATCTGTAATATTACAAGTTAGATTATGTGCTGTGAAAAAGGAAAATTATTTCCTCATAAATACAACCAATCAGTGTCTTAACACAAGCAGACTTGCAACATTTTTACATGATTAAAATTGTCTAAAATTGGCAAAATTATGGTTAACAACTTTGTGAAGACTTAGTGAGGAAAAGTACAACTTTGAGAAAGTGTTGAGTGCCAGCTTTTTTCCAGCGGGCTCTTTTCAATATTCTGCACTATAGACACATTTCAGTCAATGCCAAAGAAGTACTGTGGTTTGATACGAAGCCCTACACATTCATATGGTGTTAATTCACAGTTATAGTAGTGATACCAAGAGGATTATCTTTTCATTGAAATATATTATTTGATGATTGTAGACTTAAAGTGATTTCTCTCTCTTTCTTTCTTTCTTTCTTTCTTTCTTTTTTTCTAGCATTCCCTTTGAAGCGTAACAGCATGTTGGGTTTCTGCTGCCTCCACCTGACAGAAACAGACCGTGAACGTAGGCAAATAAACTTTCACTAGTCCTACTGTAACTCCAGATTTAAGATCACTGTCAAACAGTGGGCACTCTTTAAACATAATGGACCCAAACCACAACAACGAGAGGAAAAAGAGCCATTGGACCATTTTAATGGGAGCTCCTTCACTCTAGATGCTGCTTAACACTCAATTTACAGCATCAACCCATGGCTTGGATACAGCAGCTACCTGTGAACTTGATAACAAATGTTTGCTTATTTGCCTGAAGGAGCATTGAAAAAACGAAAAAAGCAACTTTGAGTGTCAACTGTGTGCAGTTTGTGTGTCTGTGGTTTGGTCTTTAATCATGGGCAAAGAACAGGATCTGCTGGTGGCAGTGAAGAGTGGAGACATCCTGCTGGCAAACAAACTTCTTTCCAAAGTCAAGTGCAACAAAACCAGTGAGTATGACTCTAACAGAGGTCGGAGGGATTCATGCTTTTGTGCTTTTTACTAAGCGATTTTGTGTTTGTTCTTTGCTCTGGGCCAGGGAATGTAATTGTTTTCACTGTGAAATAGAACTTAGATAGCAGAGCTTGAGCTATTATGTTGAATTATGCTGTCAGTACTTCTAAACAAAGTGCAGTTTCCTTGTGATAACCACAGTATCAGGTTCAACTGTCGACCACAAAACCTAGCCCCCTCCAGCAGTCAGGTCGGGGACAATTTGAAACTAAGTGGATTCAAACTGCTGCACAACCCGAGCTAATCTCCTGAATGCAGACCCCTGCAGCTCGTGCCTCTTGCTGTGTGGGTTGTACAGGGCTTTCTTCTTTCAGAGTTCCTTATCTGTGTAGATTTCAAGTCAGGCGACAAGCGAGCTCGCTTCACAGTGAATTGTTGTAAATGGCAGGGTTCTCCCTTATCCATGGCGGGGAAAGTTAAGGCCAAGCAGGCTGTGAAGTTGAAGCCTCTCTTTGTCATGTTATCTGTTCTGGGCTTTCATCAGTACAACTGGCTGCTCAGTGACAAGCTCTGGGAACAAAGCTGGGGCTGTCAAGAAAAAGCCTGTTACACACTTTACACACTACACAGACAGCGAGCGCTGCCTGGCAAAGAATATTAAAAATGATATTGTCTGTTTTTGTACTGCTGTATATTTCTGTTTTTTGACAGCCAATGACTGTGAGACTGGCTGGGAAAATGAGGCTTGGGAAAGTGAATGACTAAGTAATGTTCTCTGTTGTTTAAAAAATGCCATGAAGAGCAAGGCACTCCATCCATTTTAAAAGAAAACTTGCCAAATTTAAACCAACCATACTTGGAAACTCCCAGGTGAGAATTATTTTGTCCTCTATTGAAATATGTGTAACTGTGGTATTTGTCAAAAAGACCTCAGTTAGCTTGCATAATTGACTCAACAGGAAAACACAACAGTTGACCACATATTTATGGATAAAAACTTATGGAAAAAAAATGTATTGTAGATCTTTTGGCTCATCTCTTTAGCACTTGCAGGTCAATTGCACAAATATTGCTGAAATTTGAACAAGAGCAGTTGATTTGTGCACGGATTAACATGTAATAGCATTTTTTAGTGTATGTTTGTCTTGAGCCCCCTCTGTCTCATATGCGTCCAAACACTGCTTTCACCGCTCCTGATTCTTGGCGACCCTGGCAAGTTTATGTAGTCATTTGTCACATGAGTCGAGCATCTGACAGCGGCACAGCAGGCACTGCAGCTGGCAACGAGGCCTCTGCAGATGACCTCCATTGTCTTCCCTTTGCAGAGCAACCCTGTCAATAAGTGCTGATTGATAAGTTCGTTGTGACCTGCTTTGAAAGGTTTTTAAAACCGGCCATTCCAAAAATAGTGTGCTACTAGTGTACTACTAGTAGTGTACTACTAAAAGTACTACTAGCAGATTGTTCAGCGTCCCAACATTCAAAATGACAATACACATATTAACATTTGCTAAATAACACTAGAAACAAAGTACAGTTTGGAATGTGGGATTATTGTCATTATTTTACAGGTATTTGGTCTCAAACCAATTTACAAATCTGCTTGTGTTGCTAGATACAAAATCTGGGGATCATCAGATCCAACAGAGTTCCTTTTTTGTATCGTATCCATTCTAGTTTTCATGGCATTTCAAATAGGTGCTGAGATATTTTACTGTGGATCAAAAAAATTGACATACTGACATTGTTATTCCTAGTGCCATGGTACCATGTAAAAAACCCTAAAAGGCACAGTAGAATGCAGACCATTGTGCACAAGGTAAAGACATATTTCTTGTCATAATTTTCACTAATACTTGTGAGTCAGCAATGGTAATAAGATTGGTGTTGTATCATTTTTAATTTTTTTGATAATCTCATTATGAAACTCGTGTGATTAAGAGAAAGGATTTGGAGGCTACGTCTGTTAAGAAAATTGAAATCAGTTTATCTTTATTACAGTGCAGTGAATCTGGCTTTCTAATATCATGTTCTAAGTATCAGCCCTAAAAAAGTAGGTTACTAAGGCTGGATATCAAGTCCTTTTTAATTTTCTAAGTTGACCTCAACTAGTTTATATTAAATACACACTTTAGTGTGCCTCGTGAAGAACAGAAACTTATCTTGTACATGAATCTGTCAAAAACTGTGAAAAAAACTGTGTCGTTCCTCTGTTACCTAGACTTTGGAGTGCTGTATTTGGTATAAGCACATCAAAGCTGATAAAAGGCACAATAGTAGCACAAAAAAGAGCCTTTGCAATTTTTCAACAAAGACGAAGCCAATAATACAAAGGTGACCCACCTTTGAGTTAGACTGGCAGGGAAAACCTGGGTAACAGGATAGTACGAAGTACAAACCTTGTCCTCTTGCACTTTTTCATAGACCAGGGGTCACCAACTTTATTTGTCAGAGGGCCAGAATTTTACTGGACAGTCACCTTGGGGGCCGGACCCTCAAATAATAATTAAATAAAAATCAAATTTTGGCATAACATTATTATTTGAATTTTATTGTTTATATTTTTTTTCATTTCATTACACAGCTGAAGGCATTTTAGCCTTTATGAGTCAGGCTCCTATTGCCTATAACCACAGTCAAACACCAGGAGTGATAGAGATATTTTGCCTCAACTCAATTCAAGTCAGCTTTATTCATAGAGGACTTGAAAAACAAACACCGCGGAAGTGAAAGGATAAGGCCTCTTAACACAGGTAAAATGGCACTCTCAAAGGCCATGAAACGAAAAATTGATGTGGAAAACAGATCCTTTAATGATGACTGGACTGAAAAGTACACATTTATCATGCCAACCTTCCGTCACCACAACACTAAACATACAAATTTCAAGGATTCATATCCTGAGCAGTCAGAGGCCCATCGGAGAAAAATCGCTACATTGAAATCTGCTTACTCCTGGGCAAGTGGCATTATTACTCGAACTTTAATTGATCAAGAGAGAGTAATGTGTGCATCTCTGCACACTCCTCATTTCAGAATGTAGCCTATATAGAGTCATAAATGGTGGGGATTACTGATAGTTAAGAGTCTCAGTTGTTGCTGTTTTCAGTTGCTTTAATAGTGTGGACCACATGATATTTTCTCTTTGATCCTCACAATTTTGGAATCCAGTCGCGGGCCGAGTTGGACGGTTCGGCGGGCCGGATCCGGCCCGTGGGCCGCCAGTTGATGATCACTGCTGTAGACAATCTATCACTTTAAAATCAAGGCATTTGATAATATGACAGGCAGATTATATTGTGTTTCAACCTTTATTTAGCCAGAAAGTCCCTTGAGAGTTAAATTAGATTGAAAAGCCTTTTGAGACCCAGCTCCCTTCCTGATGGAAGACAAACTTACCATTTCTTCACCCACTTCTCATAGGGGTCTACAACAAAAAAAATAGCAAAAACAAAACAAAACAAAAAAGAAAAACAAAACAAACAATAAAAAACCCCAGAAAATCAGCAAAATGTTGAGTCCGTTGTTCTTAAAAATTTGTATAGCAAGGTAGAACAAACTTATAGTGTCTAGAAGTGGCATTATGGGAAACTGTTGGATTCTTATGAAAACAATAATATTTAGAGATGTCATGGTTATATTCAAAGCTTTTTGTTATGTCATTTTGAGCTTAAGTGAAATTATGATAACAAACACAACTTAAGTATAAGTGCAAAGCTTCTGGAAAGGTCAGGTGCTTTCTGAGCTGTTATGGTGATGTCAGGCAGGCATGCTAGACATTCCCAGGCTTCAGGGCTAAGCCTTGGGACGGGGCTGGGTGCAAATAAAGGAGGGAGGCACCTGCACATGGACTGACCTCAGTAACTGGAGGGAGTGGCATGGGGTCTTGAGGGGTCAAGGATTTATCAAGCATGTGGTGAACAGACAATAACAAATAACAAATATAGAAGAGCGTGCGTCTGGTCAGCTGGTCTGGCTGAATGTACAGGACTTAGCTTGAGGGGACTCATTCTATGTCTATGTCTATGTGTATGCACACGTGTTGTTCAGGAATGTGACAGCTATGTAATACAAAACTGACACTAGAGCGACACTAGAAACTTAACTTATAGTGCAGTAAAACATAACTAAACTGTAGGCATTTATTTGGAGTTGAAGAAATAATGGTTCAACATTCAGTATTTGAATTGTTTGTAACAGTGCTTCCTGTCGCTTCTTTTAGTTTATTTGTCAAACATTCATCCATCCATCCATCCATGCCACATGATATACACAAATAAGTAACTTTGAGGTGCTACTTTGTTCTCACTTCATCTTTTTTATTCATTATTTGTGAGTGACCTAATCTTTGTAATTCTACACGTTGTTATGCAAAAGGTCTTTTAGTTCTTCAGATTAGTTAGTGGGGCTCCTTAGTTTCAAGTATTTATTGGTCAAAATCAGCTAATTCTATTTGTTTAAATCAGGAATTTTAAAGTCTGACATGATGGGGCCCTTGTATAATATGAAATTAGCTATTAGCCTGTCCGGCTTGTAGTGTATGAATGGATGAACAGACAACTATCACTAGATTACTGTAAAGAAAACTTTAAAACATGAAAATTCTCTGGTAAATTTTGGAATTAAACAGACATCTTTACCTAAATGATGTTTTTACATGTTAGCCAAGGTTTTTGATGTGTCCTAGTAGACCCATATAGCTGCATCAGTTGTAAGAGTATTTGAGTACCTGAACTGCTTTTCTTAGCTGTGCATCACAGTCACTGTGGCTGCTATTACTTTTAACTGTGTTGTTTATGTGCCAAAACAGTAGCTGATCCACAAAAATGCTCTCTTGTTTTTTTAACATAGACCTGTATCCTTCCCTTACACTTCATGCAGGATCTTTGGCTCACATTTTTCTTTCTGTGCTCCCAACTACCCTCCCTCACAGTTTGAAACCTCTGGTTAAGTGAAAAGGCTCTTAAACTTTGTGGGAACACATGAACATCAAATGGTTAAAATCTGAATATGGCTGCAGAATTTTAAAGTTTATTAAAGATTTATATTTAAATAAATTCAGCATTAGGTATTAAATACCATTGTTTGCGTTAGCACAGCAGTAGCTCTGATGATGGTGTGTGAAGGGACATAATGTTAAAGCTGGCTGAAAGGTGGCAGAGAAGACTGTGTCCCAAGGGGATTAGCAGTAGCACTGAGGCTGGCTGATGGACAGGGAGCTGAGATGGAAGCTTTCTTCTACAATCAGCCATCTGCTGACATCAGGTTGGGTGCTCAGTCAATTTAAGTGGACTTACCAAAGCCTCCCATTTTTTTGCTTAGCTGTTGCAAGCTGACAGATCAGGTGGATTCATTGTAGATTGCTATAGTTGTTACACAGAGGGCTGCAGCCTTCACCAAGCTGCTCACATTTTGTTGAATTTTGAATGACAGCTTGACTCATAAAGTCAGCTGCCCATAGTTTACCCTTCTCACATACTCTTGACTGAAGTGGACTGAAGGGGGTGTTGCTTGCCCCTCCCTAAATGGAGACCATTAGAGACTTGAGGTTCTTCAAAGGACTTTGTGATTACACTGTCTTTTGTTGCAACACATGCTTGCTTTCATCTGGACCCACAACCCAACCCTTTCTTCTGTCATGGTAAATACCAGACCTTTAGAAAATTATCAATAGACAGATGGACAAACAACAGAGACACAAAGGCAAAAGATCAGGTTTTAACCTCATTGTGTTAGCCATTTGATTCACATATAATATACTGATGACTCAGACCTTCACTGGTCTCAAACTCTTTTCCACCAAACACAGGTAACAGCAAAAAGCCATGTGTAAATCTCCAGCCTGACTCATAAAGTAGTTGTGATTAGCACATCATAATCAGATCACTTATTCGATATTATCAGCTGAGTCGTAGGTGAATGCAAGCAAATAATCTGTCATAATGATATGCTAGATGAGTGAGGCAGAATGAACTACAAAATCTCAGAGCAACAAAATTAAACAGATTTTTGGAAGCCTACATTTATTAAATATGTAAGGTATAGTACTAATAAGATCTGGTTTGTGGTATCAAATTGGAGCCACCTGCTGCACTGAACTTTAAGTAATTAGTTTCTTCCACAATTACTGTTTGATTCCCTCAGTATTAGAATTATAGTTAAGAAATGGCCTCTAGTGATATGCCATGTTTAAAAACTCCACCGAGATTTATTCAGATCGTTTTTTGTTACTGGGGTGCTTGTTTCTCCTCTACAGTGCTCTGAAATCCTCACATGAGCTTCAAAACCAGTGAAACTCATTGCTGTTAATTGGGGGTTTCCATTGGGAACTCGCTCAAGAATTCTGTTCACACTTCAAAAACGGATATTCACTTTGGTGGTTGCACTGGTGGTGTTCTCTTAATTGATTAATGTTTAATGGCCTTTCTACAATAAGCTACACTGTCAAAGTTTCTTCAGCAAACTTAGGTCTGTTTATTGTATTGTAAGCATTTTGCAGTTCACATCTTTATTTTGCAGATATATCTTTCCCTCCACTGTTTAGGTCTTAATTAAACTGCTGGTGATGATCTCATTTGTCATAGAAAGATTGCAGTTTGCTTTAAGATGCCATATACTGTTTGGATTTTTATTATTTATGGCTTGTGTGTTTTCAGTCTCCTCAAAGACACAGTTAGTGGGAAAAAAAACAAGATGTTGATGAAAAATTGGAAGTTGGCGACCAATAACACAAAGAATTATATCAAAACAAGTTAAGTTTGATTGGCAGGGAAAACTGTGGTAACAAGACAGTGTGAAGTATGAACCCTATTGAGGATTTCCCCTTTACTACTCTGTAGGAAAAAATATCAACTTTGAAAACAGTAACTCAGTGTTAAAGGAGCAGCAGTTTGCATAATTAACTTAAAAGTTAAAAAGTCATTGTTGTGTTCACAACTTGTTTGTGTAACCTCTAAATGGCCTGAAGACGACTAATCCAGGTAAAAATCTTTAGTAGCTAATCTAAATTAAAGGGAATAGTGGAAAATTTTGGTGAACATAAGCATTTAGGAAATGACTAGTTGTATTTGTTTTATTCATACATAAATAGTCATGTGGAAAAACCCTTTAGTTTTAGGTGAGTTATTGCCCAGTTTTTGACTTTAGACAGCACCAGGCCAGTTGTTTGCCACTGCTGCCAGCCCTAATACTATGCTAGGCTGATCCAATCCTGGTTCCAGCTGTGCACTTTATTAATAGATGATAGATATGTAACCCATATTCTAATCTCATGCCCTGATAGAGTTCATTTTCAAAATGGTAAACTGTTTGCTTTAAGATGTTAAATGTGTGTTTTTCCTTATTCTGGGTCAACAACTACCTTTCCTATACAACCCCTTCCACCCCCTATCCCTCTGTCTTGGCCTCCTTCCTTCATCCCTGTACCTCGAATTAGGAATGACCCATCTGTCCAAGTGTCAGATTAGAAGTCTGTTAAACATACAAGTATGCATAAAGAGGTGTGTTTGTGTATGTATGTGTGATTATGTGAATTGAGGCATATGCCATCTCCATGCGTATAAACAGCATATGCCAAAAACAGAAAATGTTGACTATCCTTTAACTCTTAAACTTTTGTCTTCAAATAGTGTTTTGGGTCTATAGCTGCAGGGTGTTGTTGTTAGCCCATTAGCTAACCGGCTAACTGGGCTAATCAGTCTTCTACTTAATTAGCCAGAGAGTTGGGTAGTAGCCAAGTAGTGTGTGAACGGCTTTCGAGTTCAACTTCTCTTGCGCTCTACCAGATATGCACACACACACACACACACACACACACACACAGACACACACACACACACACACGCACGCACACACACACATGCAGTCACATACACATTAATCCTTACCTCTTTCCTCGCCTGACAGATGGGGTAGCCTGTCTGGGATTGCTGAGGAACTTACCAAAGGAATTAAGCAGTGTGTGTGTTATGTGTGGTTGCAATAAACAGCATCATTTATCTAGCGTAACTAGCCTTATATTTCTTGCTCCAGGCTACAAAAAGTTGAGTCCAGCACTCATCTTCACTGAGCGCCATTCTTTTCTCCCATTACTATAAAACAAGCCTTCATTCAGGCAGGTGCATGATAGCATTCAGTGTGTGAGGTATGGTGTCCTAGGTTTCTGCTTTGCCTCTGCATGCCCTGCAACACTGTCTCTATATTCACGTGTTTGGATTTTTAACTGTGATAAGATAAAAAATAACAACAAAAAACATGACTGCTGTTGAAGTATTTTGAGTTTGTGGAAATGTTTTTGTGCTTGTACAGACAATTATGATATGATTGTCTGACGAGTAAATCTCAGTGTGTGTTTTTATGTGTTTGTGCCTACTGTATGGGTAAAGAACTTTGCTCCCGAATGGGAATTGGACTGTATCATTATCTGGTTGCGGTAATGAGAATCAGCAGCAGAGGTTTGCGTTTTCTGGCTTTGATCTTCTACTTTATGGCATTTTTTTGTTTTTCTTGTTTTATGCTTCAGTTTCATCCAAGATTCCTCTTTTCTCTTACCACAGAACTGGAATGAAATAGAAAGCACTGTCTGTGGTGGCTGTTCATATCTTCTAGGTTTGTGGTTATTTGGTTAGTTACTGCACCTCAGAACAAGGTACTATTGGCTATAATGAGAAGTGTCTAGATAACAGTGTCTTGGATAATATTAAGCTTAAGAGATCTCTGTGTGTCTTTTAGGCTGATTTGTGACATGGGAGAAATAAATGAAAGCAGAGATTTACTCATGGTAAACAGACTGTATTTGTATTGAGCTTTTATAGTCATGCAACTACCCAAAGAGTTTTACAACAGCATTCACCCATTCACGAAAAAAATGGATGCACTATTGGCAGAAGGCTTCTCAACACAGTACCAACCTCATCACAAATTCATACCCACACATTCACAAACTCATTCACACACATTTACAAACCAACGGAGAGCAATTTGAAATTCAGTATCTTGTCCAAGGGCACTTTGACGTGCAGACTGAATGAACAGGGAATCAAAAAACAGACATTCTGAGTAGCAGACAACAAGCTTTAACTCCTGAGCTGCAGCCCCCCTTAAAGTATTCAGGTTTTCAGTGTAAACTTTTTCAGCGGCTCTGGACATCCAGATCTAATTCATGATATACTGAAAGGAGGACTTCCTTTTGTACACATAGCTCTGTTTGCCTAATAGTAATTTATCAGTAAATTTTATAAATATAGCTCAACTTGCTTGATCCTAATTTTCCAACATTTTTTTTTGATGAACTGGTTGATTAAACAAATAATTTCAGCTCTCAGCGCACCTTGACAGTCTGAAGTACACAACAGTATGGATGCATTTTGTCCTGTACCAAAAAAGTGGTGAATTTTTTTTTTTCATTTCCCAGCTCTTACTTTGACAGATGCTGGGGTTCGTGTTGTGAGATTTGCTTTGAGAAGAGAAGTTTATGGTTGGTCAACTACTGCCATATACTTAACTTGTGCAAATTCCACATTATGTAGGGACAAGAGTGTATTGATTCTTGCCTCTTAGGCTAAATGAGAATTGTAATGACTTTTCCATCCATGTAGGAGTGTGTGACCTCATGCTGGTGTTTGGCATAAGTCCAGTCAGTCAACTGACTAGCTGAAGAGGTCACTGAGCAAAGTAGCCTTTTTAAAAATTGATTTATTGTTTGTTTTTTCAACCTCAGCAGCATAATCAGAAATGGCCTCCAGGCTTTGCTACAGTATTCTCACTGTTTTAAAATGGAAATGAGCTCAGGATGGGTGTAAACCCTCAGGACTTGACTAGAACCAGGTCATGGGTCCTCACATTCTAGTTCACCATGGTTAAGTCCAGGTCATTGTGAGAAAGACGTAATTTCAGAGATTGTAACACTTAAATGATAGCAGATAACTTGGAAAGGAAACCTTTATTATTAGCGGGATGGGAAAACCTTAGCTTTATTAAAAAAAAAATAAAATAACTGAAAACAGTCATTACCTGCTGCTCACATCACACACTGTAGACACCTTTACAGCATCAAAAGGTGAGATGGTGATGAGCCAATAACAAGTACACAAAAGTTTTCCACTTCCAGGCAGGTGAACTGTACATGAACTTGTATCATATTTCCTCTTATTACAACCAGTCCTCTTCAGTAATAGCCGTGGTTCTGGGATAGGAATTGGTCTGTCACTCCTTGCAGCTGCCTTGCTGTTAAAAATAAGGCACAGAAAAGGAGAAGGAAATATCTCATTAAAATGAATGGGCATGGAGTGTTGTTTCTTCATGTGTTAGTTGTTCAGGGATTATCATGGATACTTGTAGATTTAGGAAATATTTTAGGTGATTGTGTTTATTCTTGTTATCAAATCCATTTTTCATGTCAGTTTACATTTTGGCAAAAGAAGTTCTTACTGGGACGGTGTCATTTCAGCTAAAAATTCCTGTTACTGTTTAACCTGGTTAGTATCTCATGGATTGAAGATGTATGGAATTTCATTGGCCAAGTCCACATGCCATATCTTAAAATGTCATAGTTTGTGTTTCCGCAGCGTGATGTGGATGCACTCAAAACTGAAATGTTTTTTTCATTGAAACTTGCCGACCCTTTCACCAAGTTTCATGACAGCTGGACCTATTTCTGCTGACAAAATAGAAAACGAAATAAACCAAAAACAAAACCATCTGGGTGTAGGTAACAGTTGTTAGTAGTCATCCATTTCAGGGTATGTTGTGGTTCAAATCCAGTTTAATCTTTTTGCCATTCAGATGAATTACAAATCTAATATTGATTCCCTTGTCTTGTAACCACATTATGTTACAGTAGTACATCTAGGGAAGTACTGATTAGGTAAGAGCTGGTAAGATGGATAAAATGCTCTGTCATAGAATATGAAAAATTCATACATAGTTAAGCCAGGCAAATGGTACAGTACAGTGTATACCTCATTATGCCCAACCTAAGGTGTGTGATAAATATTATTCACCAGCAAGTAATTTGTGGAAGTAAACTGGTTCAACCCAGTGCTTCCTGTCTAGTTGTAGGAAGACTGCATGGAAACAAGGGAGGAGCACCTCACTGAGTTGGGCAAGTAGAGTAAACAGATGATTTGAATGGTATGTAAAATGTTTTGTCCCTGTGCTGCAAGGTTGAGGCATGTTACACAATATGAAACCTGCAGGTGTGTTTGTGCTTGAGTTAATCTCCTGTTGTTCAGGAGGAAGTATACATATGTTGCAATGTGGGCTCATGTGCACAAACTAATAATAAAACAAGATGCAACACAACACTTCAGATCATCTGTTTCATTTCCACACTGGCTTATTGTCAGCGAATATTCAATGTGTCTGACCTAGTTGCCAGCAGCACCACGGGAGATTACTCTCTACATTTTTAACAATGGAGCAAATTTACTGGATAATACAGCCCAGAGCTGGTTTGATGTTAATGTTCTTTTTTTTTTTTTTAAGACCTAGTTCTCGCATTAATTTATATAGCAAACGATGCAGCGATGGAGCAAATAATGAAGAATTGATGAAGTTAAAGTGTGTCACTTTGCAAATTTGATGTATGTGCATGCCCTTGGGTTTGTGTTGTGCACTGTTTATACTGTCCTTTCTCTCCCCTAGTGTTTAAAACTCCAGCTGCATTAACAGTACATGCTCACAGGGTATGATACTTTATTGCTGTCTGTTTAGCTTAACACATTGCCAGAAATACACAAATACATGCAAGTGAGCAAGCCTGTTCTGTTTTCATTCCCAGTCTCTGTCCAACGCACTTATGGTCTCCCTGTACAACTTGAAATAAAACAAGAGGTGTTCTGTTGCAGGTAGCACTCTGGCAGGCAACCCCATTTGGCTGCTGCTCACTCACAAAAATATGAAGACTGGTGCTGATGTTGCTGTAGGGCTTGTTTGTCTCTACAGGCAGTTGTATGGGATTCTGTTCCCCCAGCAGCATTAACATTCATCACATATCAAGCTGTGGGTTTGTGACTTAGCAGGATTACAGCTGATTCCACCTGTCAATCATATGTCATTCCTAAGCATATTTGACAGTGGTGAGTCCAGACTCAACTCCAACCAAAAAGAGGATACAGTCTATGACAGTTTAAACATGAATTTACAAAAAACTTTGGAAAGAGTTTTGAATGATATCAGAAATATCTTATAATGCAAGTAGCAGCCATGGCCAACACAGGTGCAAACGGTTATATCAGTGTCAATAAAACTTTAACTTTTTGTTTTTTTGTTTAAAACAGACCTTGTTTTTTTCCCTTAACACATACAGGAACATATTTTCAATTCTTCATTATGCATTTAAAAGTAAAATTGGATTATAATAATAGTTATTTATCATAGTTATAATAATAATCAATTTCTCCAGCATAACTAGGCAGAAGGCTAACTGAAGGCTGAAAAACAACCATTCTGATCTGTACAGAAGTGTGTGTGTAGTTTAGCAGCATATGTAATTAGCTTGTGATTTAATCAAGGTAAACATAGTGGACTACCCTCCAAAGACTACAGGAATTTGATTATGAGAAGGAGAAGGTTTTCATTTATTCAAGCAGGTCTGGAAAACAGATGTTGACCTTCTAGTTTATAGCTCAGAGCAGACATTATCACACTCACATGACACTTCCTATTTTAATGCCAGTAATACTTGCACTGTTTTGGGATTGCTTGATAAACCTTTTTTCAGCATTATTCCTAATTTCCTGTACATTTGCTGTAAATAATTAGTTCATAAAGTCATGAAAATGGCAGTGAAGTGACTCTGTGCCAGGCACAGAAGTTGCTTTAAGATGTCTAGTCCTCATGCAATGTATAAAACTAACGTTACACCAAAATACCAGCAGCTGCCCTTGATCTAACTCACCTTTTTAACAGGTGGTGTATCATGATCACTAATGATGTCCTTGCCAATGCAGAACACAGCTGCCTGAAGATAATTAAAAACTTTCTCCAGGCATGTATGAAGGAGGCCAGACTCTCAAACTTCACCTTATTATTTACTGGTGGATCAGATTATTGTTGTTAACAAGGTGGCTAAAATGTTTTTGAGGACAATGGAGAGGAAGATCATGCTATAAAACACTATGAGTCACATTATTGTATGAAGTTCAGGAAGATTTTCAGGATTTGCATGACTAAACATGTTGAAGTTTTTGGATGGTGGACATTTGGACTCTAGAATTTAAAGTGGATTCTGTGTCACTTTTGCAGGATTGAATTCAAACTGATAATCACTGGATGAAATCATTGTTAATGGGTGATCTTAATTTTTTTGTGATGAAAGACCATTTGTGTATTAATTGATTCCTATGCTTGGTTGCCTGTCTTGCTATTTTAGTCAGCCTTACTTTTTAATGCTTTATCTAACTAAGTTCAAATAAATTATCGGTAAAATCCATGGAGTTAACCATGGTGCCAAAATAGAGCATCTTATTGTAATCTACGTTTTCCTACACTCTCAATTTTCCTTTGTCTTTTATTCAGTACTTGCATCTGTCTTTATACCATCTATGCAACATTAACTAGGCTGCTTTTGTCAGCTTTATGTGTTTTTTGAAGCATGCAGACACCCTGATATCACATTCTCTTCTAAATGTCTCACCCCTTTGCTGGCGTTGCTTTTGAAGCTGGAGTGGCTTTTTTGGGGGGGAAAGCTGTGGCAGCAGCAGCAGTTCAAGCTGACACAGGCAATCTCCCTCTCTCTCCCTGTCCTCCCCTGTTCTACAGAGAGCTGGATGATGACTCCCACTTTGTGAGACTTAACATCCCAGTTTAATCACATTGTTTTACAGTCCTCACACAAACACTCAAACTGTACACACACATACACTACAGGGCCTCGATGATCACCCGCAAAGGATGCTGTCACTGCTGAAACCAAGGCAGAAAAACTGTTATGTACAATTTTAGAGTTAATTTAAAGTTGCAGGCACCTGTTTTGATTATAAACCTGTACTTCTTTCCATTTTCTTATCTTTTAAATCATATGGTTAAGATTAAGTGTGTCACTACAGACCTCGTTGTAATGAACAACAACTGTGCGTTGCTTGCTAAATCAAATGCATACCTTATCACGCTTTCGGAGCCTTATTAGGAATTCTGTGGGATAGCTGGGGTGCAGCCAAGACCCTGTCTACCTCAGTGGTTTGCTTTAAGGGACTTTGTTTACCGTCTTAGTAATCATTGCAGTCAGATGGATGTGTTCTTCAGATAAGTGTTTCCCTTGATGAGATCCCTACCTGACCACAAACCAAAACATTTATTTCCAAAGACAGATGATGACCTTAAATTACCCCCTTTCCTTGCTCCCTGTCTTTTTGTCTTGCCCCAGGCCACTGTGGTTGCACTGTTTGCATGCAGGCTATCTTCTCCTCATCGCTGTGTGGGGCCTCGTCCCAGCCTACGACTTCTGAATCAAGTGTCCTTTTCTGCTTTTGTTAATGAGAAGCTAGTGTGGGTGGATCGGGTTTGAATTCTTTGCAGCAAAACTCCAAAGAATACTTTTTGATAGAAAGGGAAAACTTCAGTGCAATTTCGAAGAGCCTAGTCAAGCTGGAAGGAATGATTGTAAGTTCTAGCAGAGTTGTTTTTAGCCTTGTCTTTGTCATGAAAATGCCCTTTAGTTCCTAAGTGACATGACAGCAAAATGCAGTTCAAATGTTGCAAGACAAGACATCTAAGATATACTGAGACATTTAAAGAAAAGGGTAAATGTCAGGGAGATGCATTCAACAATAGTCGTATAGCTTTACCATCAGTGCAATATGAAAGCATTTTGTACCAAGCAACATTTAAATTAAATGAGACTAAAATACACTGATTACATCAGCGTAAGTTACTAAGTGTTGCTGTTGTAGAGAAAAGGTCACACCCACTATAACTCAGACAGCTGGACACCAATATTAAATCTTTGCACTAATCAATGTTTCTGTATTGACAGTTAGTAATGATGTTGATTGTAGTTATAAATGCTCAGAGAAATATCACTCAGCTCTGCAGTTTGCCTCAGCTTCATGAAATGTTTTAGCACCTTTCAAATAACTGTTTTGGTTTTGTGAACCACAACTTTACTGGCACAGTCACAAAACTTATATCAACTTTGTTTTCAGTTGCAGTAGTCTTCTTTCACTGAAAAGGCTCTTGCCTGTATACTGATGTGCTGGAAAACACAGGGGAGCATTAAGCAAATGAAGAACTATGCTTCTCAATTACAACAAAACAGGGACAAGACTGGATTGACAATTTTCAGAAGCTCAGAAATAACTGATGTTTACATATGTTATAACAATGAATGCTGACATGCTATTGCTTTTTTGGTGGTACAACATTAGGCATCCTAAATGAATAGTTTGAGATGTATTTCTCAGTGACAAACCATGAGCCATTGTTGCGCCTGACACTTGTTTTTCTTCCTGACAACCTGTTTTGGCCCTTTTTTTTAATGATGTTGTATTGTTGATCTCAGAATTTATAGACTTCTTCTCATTGAAATCCTTGAATTTCATTCAGTTAGCTCTTGCCAGGATTTAAAATTGCAAACTATCAGTTATGTGATTTTTGTCCTTTTATTTTTAGGCAAATTTGCCTTCTAGTTTTTTTCAAGCATGGCCGATGATCAAAGACATTTTAAGATGAATTTTGCTGCCTTGTAAACCAAAGCAAAGCACGCCTCTGCCAGCTGCAGTGTTGTTGAAAGAAACAAACACAAGCGAGCCTGATTTTTTGTCTTTTATTTTTCCATTTACATTATCCAACTCTTCTCCCATTTCTGTGTTTTTTTTACTCTGAGGAGGTTCAGAGGTATTTGCACACAGGTCTGATCTTGATTGGAGTGTTTTTTAAAGTCCTTTGCATGTTTTCGTGTTTACCCACCTGACACACACACTAAAATAACATTCCTCTCATCTCACCTGAACGGAGCTTTAGAAACATCTTTCCTCTCCCTGTCTCCTCCTTCACTTCTCTTTTTTTCCTTCCTATTTTGAGTGCTTCTTCACTCCTCATTTAACTATGTTCTCCACATCAAAGCTGGGAGATCCCTTTCTTCTGTTCAAGATGCTTCAGCTGTTATGTGAAAGGTGCAAAAGGAGCAAAACTACAGTAATTCAGAGCATTGTTTATGCATCTGATAAGATTATCAAAACATAGCATAATATGGTGTCTTTGCTTTGTGTGTCTTATCCATTGAAAACAACAGAAGGATTCCACACTGACACCCCTTTGGCTCTTGGCATTCATTAATTTTTGTTTACTCGGACATTAGCTTTCAGTAGGAAGACAAGCCTGTAATTTCCCTGTCACTGCAAGAAAGCACAAAGCTTGAGATTTACTACACATCTGTTAGCACCAATTGCTAGGGGCAAGGTATTGGGGCACACAAACACACTCGTAGAGTGAACATACTGGTAATTTAATTGATCCTGTTGTCAGAAGGAGCCCCCTACTACTTTTGTGTGAAGACTAAAAGAGGGAGGGGATGGAAAGCAGAAGCGAGAAGAGGGGGTTGACAGTTTTGTAGATACATAGTCAGACAGACAGCGAGTGAGTAGGATAGCATTGTGGGTGTGCTATGTGAGGAATGCCGGCTCATGTTGTAACTAGAACCTAGTGAAAAGGCTCTGTTCTTTCCATACTGCTGGGACAGTTTAGACCCCGTTTTGGCAAGCAGCCCAACGCCCAACCCCTCTATCCGTCTCATTATCAATGTGCCTTTATGTGCCTTCAGGCTCTTGTTTTTATGCATGTCTTCAGCAGCAGCATATCTACTATAGGCCAGCATATAAACTTCACAGTACAGTTGTTAAATTATTATATCTGTACCCAGTTTGTGCACAATATTATTGCCATTTGGTGGAGAATTTCCCCCAAGACCCCCTGCAGGGCTGTAAATATGGCAGGGAAGCCTCAAGTGGGAATTGATCGCCTAACCATGGAAGTGGGAATTCCTTTTTTTATCTATTAAACTTGAGAAGAAATTGCAGACATTCTTCGTAAAGTTCCTCAAATATTTTTAATTTGTCTCAGTGTAAAGTCTGTACATTTGAAATAATCAGCAACATGGTTACCCTACAAGAATGCATTGCAATATTTGTTCATATTTTTAAAATATCTGTACTTTTGTTGAGATTTTCAAATTGTATACACAGAAAACCCTACTGCAGCGGAAATCAGAATATCTTTCCCTTTTGTGATTTTTCTGAGCTGAACCATCAATAAACCAAAACAGATAGAATTGAATACTTAATCAGTGCTTCTGTGGAAACCCATTTATATGTGCTTTGCCCACTGTGGCATGTCAAAATGTCTTTTGTGAAAAAAGGCTTTTGTTTGAATGCTTGTACTTGTTGCTGATTTAGACCTTGTTGCAATAATGTTAAAAATCCTAACAATTACTTGAGTCAGTATGATTTTTCATAGCTGATTGAAATAATGGTCAAAGGTTGTGATATACTAGAATTATCCTTTAACATGTTTCAAGTTTTGATATTTTTGCTACCTATCATATCTACCATATCATATCATGCTTTATCTTGCTTTACATCCCTTTTTATCCCAATGATTAGTTCTGGCCAAACATGTTTAATATGTAAAAAATCCCCCACAGAGACTAAGGTCACAGTCATTAAAACTTTATAAGAAAAGCCTACAGAGATTCAGGTGATTTACGTTTTGTCAGTCAGCTAATCAGTTAACCAATCCTTTCAGTGCTAATCTGTGATGTTGCTATCAAACACAATGGCCAGTTATATCTGGAAAACTAATGCTGCTTTTCACTCTATTTCTGTCTGTCTCCATCCAAACAAACACAGACACACGCACACACATGCACACATACACACACACACACACAGACGCACACACACAAATGCACACACTTATGTGATTATCCACACCTAAGTGGGAGAAAACAATGAGAGAGATTGATTGCCATGAATGGTTCTGTATTCAGAGGCCTTGGCAGTCAGGTTCCTGTGTGGGTCTCTTTGGACAGTGGGGCCTTTACAGTTGATCTTTTCTGTAGGATGTCAAGGGATATTTAGCAGTCTGGAGTTTCCAGCATTTATTAAAGGCTGTTGATATGAGATGGAGGTAGATGTATGATATTTGAATCTGGAAGTCTAGTTGGATATTCAGTAATTTAAAAAAGAGGCTTTATTGGTTAAGTGAAGTGTTGGGATGATGGCCAGACTTGATGGGAGTCAGATTATGCTTAAAAAAGGTTTATGCATGTAGAAGAGTAAGTTAGTGTTGTCGCAAGAAATGCTTAGACTTTACACCTTACATGAAACTAAATTGATACAGCTGCGCCACCAGCATAAACAATGGGCAGCTTCTGTGTCTGTCTATTGAGGTTTCAAGGAATACATTTCTGTGACGCAACTGCTGGGACCAGTCTGTAAACCAATTTGACACTGGTATTCAATTGGAGACTTTGTGAACAGTGTAAAAGTATTTAAAATCTTATTGAATTGAATCTCCATCAAAATTTTTGTGAGTCTACTTACGACAAGAGTAGAATCAGGACTAGTGTTGGGGAAAGATGAGTGCGCTAAAGTATGCTCCCTCTCGGAGTACAGGGTGATCGAGTGGAACATGGGACAAGTAGCGGTCTGTGTGGTTCAAGGTGAGTGGGAAAAAAAAAAAAAACTTGTCCAGTCTTGCAAAGTGACTAATGCTATTTTTTTGCTGCTGTTGAAAATGAAATGCACGCTTGTTTTATCCTGGCATGCTTGTGTTTTATGGTTGAGCTGTGATAAGATAGCAGTGTAAATGAGGTGGAATAGTACATTTCTGTGAGGCAGAATTATTTGTTTATGAATCATTTGGCTGTCATGAGGGTGTCTGACATGATGCAAGTAAGAAGGGTGAGGCAGCAGTAGGTGAGGAAAGCTCTCCATCCTGTCTGGGCTGTCAGATTTTTTTTGAAGGAGGGAACATGGGGAGAAGCGCAGCAAAAAAAAAATCCCCACTGTGAAAACACACATTGGGTCCTGCAGGAGTGGAGGGATTTCTGGAGAGCGTTCTGATTAAAAGAAAAATATGTCACCAAATACTAATGGTCTTTTTCCATTCCCCCTCCTTTCCTTTCCCTCCATCTCTGTCTTCTTTCAGAGTTGCTGGGCTCCACCAAGAGACTCAACATCAACTACCAAGACTCAGATGGGTAAGAGGAGTGTGTGTACGTGCTTGCGTGTGTCAGCCTTAGAGATAAGCATGAAGTTGAGTCAAAAGTATGCAGTTAAGAGTCACTGTGTCTTGATTGACATGCAGATTGAAAAAAAATGCCAAACCTGTGGTTTCCTTCTTTCTTGTCTTCAGTCTTCACAGTGTGACTCATAACTAAATCACCTGCATGTTCTAACATATTGCGCACTTCAGAGTTATTATCTCTCCCATAGAAAATTACAGGGAACTGAGTTTGGTTTAAAGCAAAAAATTGCCTACAATATAACTTAGGAATCTGCGTAAAGAAAAGTACCTGATTATATTTTGTTAGATTCAGAAGTACTCCTTTACTTGAGTAACTTTTTTAAACAGTTTCAGAGTTTTAAAGAATCTTGTGATCTGCAGTTGAGCAGTTTTAGTTGACCATGTCTGAAGCCATGAATCTTGACTACTGTTGCTAAACCTGTTAGTCTCTCTGTCCTTGCAATGCAAAAACGCCGTTTATTCAACTGGGTTAAGGCCAAGAATATAAACCACAATATCACTAGTTTTTGTCTATCTAGTTTAAATCAGTGAGCCCTTGGTTTTAGAAAGGTGTAGAAAAAGACAACTCTCTCATTTCTAATTACTGACTAATTTTCTGACTGAAATAACAAATGTTGCTAGCAGATTTTATCAGTTGTAACTTGCTCAGGGAAATGTTAGCCCTATGAATTGGTTGAGAACTGTCTTGGTATCTGCAATTGTCTAGTACTGGGGGAATTCTGCACAGAAGATGTTCTAATAGTGAATGAGGCTTTTCTTATGTAACAACTCCAAATTCTCAAGTACTTAATACTTTGGCATTAGTAGCACTCTTACAAAACCTTTTGTACACATATTGACACGAAGAAATCCAAAGCCTGGCAGACCTTCAGATCATATTATGACTATTCAATTCAATTCAATTCAATTTTATTTACATAGCGTCAAATCACAACAAAGTTGTCTCAAGACACTT
>JAPZDZ010000014.1:16442520-16454331 GCA_029783805.1 Acanthurus tennentii
GTTAGCTTAGCTTAGCATAAAAACTGGATGCAGGAAAACAGCCTGGCATGGCAATTCTTGTGAGTCAAGTCTGTACACAAACAGAAATATATAAACAACACGTTATGGTCCGGTTTCAATGCTAAAACTATTTTTAGTCAGAAACTGTCCATCCATGCTGCTGAATGTGGTTAGATGTAGCTCTTTCACCAACATCAAGTTAAGTGGATTTTATTTTTATGGCACAAATCACAACACTTTTTATTGTCTCAAGACACTTAACATATAAAGCAGGGCAAGATTACACAATATAATTTACTGGTACAACAACCAAGAGCAATTCCCAAAATGAGCAAGCACTTGGTGACAGTGTCAAGGAAAAAACAGCATGACTCCAAGCTCCATTATGAGGCAGAGGCATGAGAGTGGTATCCACCTTTTCCTGTAACTCTTGGAAAGAAAAAAATAAGTACATGTCCCAGATGTACACCTGTGCCATGAATAAAGGCTGAAAAAATATATGTTGTCCTTTTCAATAAGAAACAGTTCACTCAATTGATAAGAGAACATATATCCTAACTGAGGTAATAAAGGTAGCTTACAATTCTCTTAAAGTGGGGGAAAATATCTCAACCATTATAAATAAAAACCCAAACCAGATGGATAACCTTGTTTTCGGTGTAGTCAAATCACTTGTATTTCTCCTTTTTAATGTTGCTTTTCTATCTCATTAATCACATACCCTAACTTTTTAAAGTTATCTGCGTGTTCACAAAGGTGTTCTGTAAGTAAAGGTTATTGTAAAATGTGATAATTAAGACGGATGGATCTGTCAGGAAAAATGAGTACAAGAGCAGAACGAAAACAGGTCTATGATTAAAAAAGCTCGCCTCGAGCACAAGAAAGGCGAAGACGGAGAAAGTGTGAGGAAAGGTTGCATTCCTTAGAGATCTGTGGTAATGAGCATAATCCAAAGATATTAAAAAAGGAAGCACATCTTATGTTTTCAAGTCAAGGAGGACGAAGTAATCACATTTGACTTGTCTGATGAACATCTGATGAACACTGTATGGGGTTCTGTGTTGAAACATGTATTCAAGATTTTAAGATGATGTGAGCCAAATAAACAAGTACTTTAGTATTTTATCTGCCTTGGCTTGAAAACTCAAGATATGCTGCCTTTTTAAATTTTTTCCAATATGCTCACTGGATTCATGGTTAAACATCTTTCAGTCCTTGGTGATGTTTCATGATTGACAGCTAAGTCATTTCTTTGTTCAGTGGGTTTTCAGATCAGGTAGATAACACACCTTTACTCACCTGGAGAGACCAAACAACAACTCATCTTATCCAGACAGCTGCACAAGGAGGACTTGATTGAACATGACTTATTCAACTGAGTTTGACATGGATGAGATTATTGCCGACTTATTTGACAACTGAACAAATTTGTATAATTTTCAGGGTTGGTTAACATTCAGCGTCAACACACTTACATGAAACTTGTTACTGCTGAGTCTTTGTCCTGTCTTTGTTTAGGCGGGTTTTGTTTGCAAACCCCCCAATAAAACAAAGTGGAGGTTGTCATCCTGTGCGATTGATCATGTGTGTTTTCCAGGTGGGTCCCGTCGGCAGGTCAATGGCACTCCTCAGACAGGCTTTGTGAGGCCACAGCAGCTTCTGGAGGGCAAGGTGAGCCAAGTACTAGGAATGGTTGTGGTGTGTGTGTGAGTGAGGAAGGGGGTGAGAGAAGTCTCAATAATATTCCCCCTCTCTGTTCTTAGGACTCTGAGGCCATCTACCAGTGGCTGTGTGAATTCCAGTTGGAACAGTACACATCCAACTTCATCAGCTCAGGATATGATGTACCTACTATCAGCAGGATGACCCCTGAGGTGTGTGTGTGTGAGTGTGTCTTTGTGTGTGTTTCAATTATCATTTTTATAACATAAACAAGCAGTGTTTAGTTAATATATGTATTAATAAGATGGACAGTACCAAAAGACTCAATCATGGTTTGGTTTCTCTATTAAAGTATATTTAAGAAGCCGTCATAAGTGATTTTCACTTTTTGTTTTTATCTTAAGTAAGTTGAGTTTTCTCTTTATCTTGGCTTCACATTAGTATAGAAAATTGCCTCACACAGTATCACCATGTGGAAAAATATTTGACTCGCATATGTATATATAAAGCACACCCAAGAAATATTGATACATATGTATGAGAGTGTGGATTAATGTGATATGTGTTATGTAATGTGCAGATTAGCAGAATGTTGATGTCAAAAATATATTATATATTACAACATGTTACATGTTAACATATATTACAACATGTTAAATAGGTATAAATAAAATATTGTATAATGTTTGAAACATGCTGCACACAGATCATCTCAATGTTTTTGGAGGTCCTAATATAGATCCTTAAAGGTTCATGTTTACATGTTTTCTCCAATTGTTTTGCTTAAAGTTTTACTGCTGTGTTCCTACCATAAAATTAAACTGTGCTGGCATGACAATTATAAATAAACGTATTGTTATTAATTCTACCGTAAAGGACTATAACCGGTACTGGAAGTATGAAATGTTGTCTAGTTTTAAGTTGTTTATTCAATGGTTGTTCACATGTATTTTTCTCCAGGATCTGACAGCTATTGGAGTGACCAAACCAGGCCATCGAAAGAAGATCTCGATGGAGATTGGCAAGCTGAGCATCCCTGAGTGGCTGCCTGATTATATTCCTGTGAGAAAACATCTTTCATGCCCAAATGCATATTGTAACATTTGTAAAATGCAGCTAACCTTAGTTTTCTTGTAATACTTTGAGCAGTTGGTGGTTAAACTTGTGCCATTATCAATGCAGTTACAAATGATAACTAAAATCAACTTAGCACAACACCTAAGATGACCAACACTGTAATTATTAAGATTTTTCATCTAACCCCCCTTCCCCTGTCCTCTGTCTCTTTTGGTCTCTATTTATCATTGCTCAGTCGGACCTGGGGGAGTGGCTGAGTGTGATTGGACTGCCTCAGTATCAGAAGAGACTGTGTGACAATGGCTATGACTCCATCACTATAGTCAAAGACATCACTTGGGAGGACCTGCAAGAGATAGGCATCACCAAATTGGGTGAGGAATTAGATGATTTTTTAAATTCAATTTAGTCCAAATCAATCTATTTATATAGCATTTATATAGCGTTATAGTGACACTTTACATATAATTGAATTTATATTAATTAATTAATTAATGAGATTTGTCAGGATTTTCATGGTCCAAAGGAAGAAACTATTCATTTTTTGATAGTTTACTCTTAACTTTGCATGTACTTTGACATCCACATATTCTCAAATAAATGATCTCAGCCCAGTTGTACTAGCACTGGAGTTATCTCTTGAGTGCCATCTAAAAAAATTACCCTCTGCACAAAATATTGTTGGAAATATTGCTCCAATATTGTTGCTCCTCCAGCAGCCACCACTTAAGCTTTTGACTTTAAGTCTTGTTTTTCATAATCTAACAGATTAATTGTTTTCATTTCCACTTTTTTCATTAAAACTAGTGTTTTACATTGATTAATCATCATAATTTCTTTTACACATAATTTGTAACACAAATCAAAGCAAGGGAAGTATATTTATATAGCATTCGGACATAAGGCAATTCGAAGTGCTTTACTGGGTAAAGAAATACATTAAAAACATTAAAATTTCTATTAAAAGACAATTAAAACATTAAGCAACAAATAAACAAACAAATCGTAAACCCCACATTCAGAGTCCAGGTAAAAGCCAACTGTAAATCCCTTTGGTGCTATAATTCTTGTTGTCAAACTGACCTCCCTCAATGGTCCCTTACCCTTAAATTTTATGGTGAATAGCCAAACTTATATACTGTGTGTACTTAACTTAGTAGATTGTAATGATTGCTGTCTCTCTGTTCAGGCCATCAGAAGAAGTTAATGTTAGCTGTGAAGAGACTTTGTGACCTGCAGCGCTCTCGTAACCAAGCTGACAGAGGAGGAGGGACTCTCCGACGGAAGCCCCCTGCTGCCCTGGAGCTGGTGGCCATCGAACACACACCAATACACAATATGCACAGTCACACTCGTTCTGACGCTCCTTCTGACGACTGCTGTCCCTCCCCACGCACCCCTAGGGCGCTCCTTTCCTTCCAGGACAGCGAGTTGAGCGCTGAGCTGCAAAGCGCTATGATGGGCAGGGCGGGTGGAGGCGCTGCTGAGGCGTTTGGCATCAGGGGCGTAACTTCTGCTGCAGCTATGTCTGGCATGTCAAACAGTCAGGAGAGCATTAGCATGCGATCACGGGGATCAGGGAATTCTGGGAATTCAAATTCAGGATATTCTCATGATCACCAAGCTGCGCCATCTTCAGCTAAAACTTCCTGCCATTCAGAGGAAAGTTTGGCAAGTGGAGTCGGAGAGGAGGCCAGGCATGGAGGAGGCAGTCCTGGAGGCAGAGGTAGACAGAGACCCACAGAGACACTGGAGCAACACAGTCGCTCTGCTACCCCCAACAAAGTTCCCTTCTCCCCTCTAACACCTCCACTAACCCCCAGCAAGATGCCTCGCTTTGCCTACCCGGCAGTCCCACCCAAGGCCAAACACTTTCAGTCCCCCAACCGCTTCTACCAGCCTCAGCACCAGCCTCCCTCCTCCCCTTCAACTCCATCCCCTCAGCCCTCCCCCACACAAAAGGGCTTCAGTTACCTCCATGCTCAGGCAGGAGGCATCAATGGGGCTCCAAGGGTCCTGTCCAAGCCTTTGCCTGGAGCTGTTCCCCTAGTGGGACCCCGAGCTGGACAAGGCCTACCTAATGACATCCAGAGGGGCCCACACAAGAAGCGTGCCCAGAGTTTAACTCGTTATGCCCTGTCTGACGGCGAACCTGATGAAGATGATGACCTTGCTCCCCCCTGCACCTCTGCATCTTCTGCAGCAATGCCCTCCTATGCCACCCTATCTCGCAGGCCGGGACGGGGGCACACCAGTGTCACAGGGACCCAAAGCCACATAAATCGCAGCCACTCATTTGCCGTGCGATCCCGACGCAAAGGTCCACCCCCGCCACCCCCCAAAAGGATGAGCTCAGTCAGCGGCAGTCCAACACGCCAACCAGGAAATGGAAAAGTGATTGAGCCAGAAGTGAAGGTAGGGGTGGACACTGAGAGCTCAGGCAGCGTTAGGAGCATCGCAGCCAGGCTAGAGGGAGGCAGCGGCAGTCCATCCAGGAGAATTGATATACCACCAACACAAATCCCAGCTTCACCTGTTTTCAGTCCTGTTTCCTCTCCAGTTCCACATGCGATGACCCCTCAGGTTATCTTACAGCACTCCAAACCTGTCCCTGCTCTGGGTCTGGGTGGCCTGAGGAGAACAGGAAGTGAAAGAACAGAAGTGGACACTGGGAGACAAAGAGGTGGAGGAACAGATGGAACATTTGAGGAGAAAGAGAAGGCAAGGAGAAGAGAAAGAATATCAAAGAGTGCTACTGTAACTCCAAAGCACAACTCTGGTGAGCACCTGCCTTTTGCTGAAGAGGGCAACCTCACTATCAAACAGCGGCCCAGGATAGCTGTTGTCACCCAAGCAGACAGTGAACTCAAGACCCCTCCGCCTCATGAGAGTCCAGTCCAAGCCCCCAACAGCCTGGAGCTCCCAGAGTTCAATCTGAAAGAGTCTGACACAGTGAAAAGACGACATAAACCAAAAGATGCGTCAACACCTGAGGAAGCTACCACCCCAAACAGAGACGACAACTATATGCAAACTAACAGCCACCATATGTATAATAATGTCAACACACTAAGTGATGATGAATCTCAAAGGCCGGGGAATGTGTTCCAGAGAGTAGGCTCCATGGGAAAAGGCCCAAAGCCTCCAGTGGCCTCAAAACCATGCAGTCCTCTCAAACAAACTCCAAACAGCAGACCAACAACCCCCCAGAAAGCCATCTCTTTAGTACAAGGCAGTCCACAAACAGCCATTCCTAAACTAACCAATGTACAGATTCACACTGTCTCCCCGAAGCTGGGTGGCAGCATTCACACACAGACATGTATACCCGGTCCCAAACCTGTGACACAGCCTCAGACAGTCATGTCCGTGCCGGAGAGTCCACAGAAAGCTGCTGGTTTGTCTGTATCAAGACTCGCTCAGCACAGCATATCCTCTGCATCAACAGCAGGTAACACTGACCAATAAACTAAACTCATTTTGTGACTATTTGCCTCATTCCAAATGTTTAAGCCAAAATTGATTAAAAATGTATTTGATTAATCCCTTACCTTTTGTCCCTTAGGACCGAACTTCACTGTGGTCCAGAGTGTTGCATTTGCTGCTCCATCCTCCCCAGCAACAGCCCCTTCGTACCCCATCTCTTCACTGCAGGCGCAGGCAGGGAGAGCAGGAACACCTCTGGCTGGTCTGGAGGTGCTGGCTCAGAAGAGACTGGAGCAAACCAGTACATCACTGGAGGCTGCACTCAAAGTGGTGGAGAACAAACTGGCAGAGGGCAGCAATGTGGATGGGTAAGGACTACTGATCTGCACTCACATGTTGGTGGGGTAAAATTTCATGCACCAATTTCTTTTCGTTTGTGGAACTTTAATTTTTTTGTATGAATACACAATGTTTCATGGATTTTTTTCAACAAACCCAAATGGTATGTCATCATTTGACATATGGAGTTTTGTTAATATCTCAATAACAAAAGTTACAAGGGCAAGGCTTTAAAATAATTTGTATAGCTAATATTTGATCTTTATCTTGAGTATGAACATAAAGAGAGGTGAAAACTTGAAGTTACAGGTACTATATGCAACATTTTAGCACCAATTACAGCACAATTCAAAGAAAACCACTAGATCATAAAAAACCATTATATCAAAAACACTATGAATCATATTGTGACAAACAAATTTAAATTATTTTCTCTGTTTTCACAGGGAAATTACTGACTTTTACATCAGATACATCGTGAATTGGATATCCATAACGTCTATATTTAATAACTACTGATTATGAAAACAAACTGAAATTTATTTAAAAAAAAAACAAACAAAAAAACATGAGCAATCAGATTGGCTGGGTGTAATATAAACCCTCTCACCACATCATTATTTATACGTACATTTATCAGATAGAAAAAACAATCTCTCATCTCAGCATTATGCATTCTTCGACTGACTGCAGAGTCAGAGTCCCCATTTAGAGTCCTGATCGTAAGTTTGGACAATGCTACCTAACGGGGATTAACAGGGGACCAACAAAACTTGTGTTTCAGTGCTATTACTTAGAAAAAAATGACTCTATGTAATGTGTCATTAGACTTAACACTCTCCTGTGTGTTTGACAGTGGCAGCAACACAGTGAAGGCAGCAGGAAACATTCTAGATGATATTGGCAACATGTTTGATGACCTGGCTGACCAGCTGGATGCTATGTTGGAGTGACATGCTGAGTCAGCCTCATGAGGACAAAGTTCCTTTCTCAGGAGAGCAACGGACAAAAAATGGAGATAAGCCAGCAAATAGGAGATCAAGTTGAATCCTTAATGTTGATAAAAACAGAGACATTGAAAAGGCTCAGCACCTCTTCTTGACTCTGGATGAATAAATAAGTGCACATTTGAGAATTTCCTTGCAGAACTTTTGGTCAGTATCGTCCAGTTCTTCATGACAGCACTTCGCCTAAGGACACACACCTGGGAATGTTGTTCGAGCAACAACAAACAGCAGCTGCAAGCTCAGCTTCCATATGTCTGTGTGTGCTCAGTCTATTATTACTAAAGGGAATGGGGGTCCGTTTTATTCATGTTAGCAGTAAATGTATAGATAAGTCTATGGTGGCACTGTGTGGAGAATGTGTAGTCAAATATCTTTATACTGAGTATATTTATACTTCTGTGTGTTTGTTTTTTAACAAATGGAGTTCCATTGACCGTCACTGTTCATCATCATTCTAGTGTATAATAGCACTACCTTGTTTATACAAATATATATATATATACACTGCTGCTTATTGTTAATAACACAGGGAAAATATTGTTTATGTTTTAAAAGCAGCATATTCCATATGAGTGAACTAGATTGGATTTTAAATGTTTCTACCAAAGTCTTTTATCCTCTTCAGGAGGTACATTAAGAGTTTCCATCAGCACAAAGTATTGTCGTAAGTGTAAAGATGTGTTTGCCAGGTGTGACACCTGTTGTAGAGACTGTGGAGTTCAGTCCACCTCCCTCTGACTGTAAGGACAAACTTCACTGTGAAGTTTGTCCTCAGGGTGCACCTCAGGGTGCTATGACATGGATTTACTGTAAGTTTGCCATTTCTAAAGATGAAAGAAGCTTTTAAACATTTTAACGGTGGTGTGTTACAAAGCATTTCAAGCACAGTCAGCCTTCAAGAAGATATTTATTTTATCTAATTTTACCCTTTGACAGAAGTTGGGTATTTGTATCTAAAGGAGTTAATTCCAAACGTTTACCAATTTTGAATCTGGAGTGTGCTACCAGAATATGTAAAGACTTTAAATGTTTAGTTATTATAATTGATACATTTTTAAAGTTCTTTTTTAAGAATTAAAATATAATGAAAATATTAAGTTTACCAGAGTGGATTCACAAAATTAATTTGAAACAGAACTGTCTGTGGCAGTTCTGTTTCAGAGAAAGAGAGAATAATATTCTTAGTTGGCAAATTGAACCTTTTACTCTTTTGGTTATGGTGAATTTTAAAATGCATCATTAAATGAGTCTGGCACACTCGAGACTCTATAATTATTGGGTTAACCAGCTGATTTGGAGTTAAATCTGAATAGATGGCCCCTTTTTTATTCTAACTGAAAAATCTAACAATTTTAAATATGCTTCTATGCATCAGTGATGAATGGCACTTTGTTATAAACCCAACCTATTCCACAAACATTAGTCTGATTAAACTCAGTTTACAGAACCAGATGGCACCCAGCTTTGTGAGACAAGTAATTCAGGATTACCAGTGTTACCGTAGGTTTATCAAAGCCAGATGTCTCAAAGGGATCTTAAGTTGAATTCAGGATTTTGGAGCAGGGAACAGTTGTTTTTAACTGGCTTAGCAAAGCTCAGGATTTTGTTACATTCACACTTTTATGTTGATTCATCCATCCCTCTTTCCTAATGCACCTTGTAGAGAACTTCTGCACAAGATGATGCATTTATTATAAATTAACTGTCTACTATCAGTCACTGACCCAATGACTGACACTTAATATGCAGTGAAATGCTTGTTTTTGAACCATCCTCTTTAAATAAGGCCAATGAAAAGAAAACCAATATCCACATCTTTAACTTTCATTTGTCCTTACAAATACATTCCCTGATTTTTTTTTTAAAGTCAGCACTCGTAATTTGTTACCAAGTGTTTGCAGGAGAAGATTTGAGTGTATTGTAACAAAATCAGAGTTGTTTTTAAGATTTTCAGGTGCAAGGCATTTTGAAAACGATTGAATTTTAGCACTGTTTGTTACTCTGTTCTATTTGTTGGATGCCTGTTACTTTTTATTATTATTTAAGTTAAATTCTGTATCATCCTGAACATTAATAAAGGAGAATTTGTTTGTAAGAATGTAAGGTGATTTTTTGATGCAGCATGAATGCATACACAGTCAAATGTTAAGATGTGACTGCTTGCTATTGCTTAATGAACTTGATCTTCTTTTGTTGTTTAGTTGTTTGTAAAAGTGACTGCATCTTTGACTAACTCTACTATAATCAAAACACCCTTGTAATTAAGGCAATACCTTTTTATAGGTTCAGTTTCATTAAAAGTTTCTAAATGTTGACGTGATTTCGAGGCGACTTGCCCTCAGCAGCCATTTTGAAATTTGTTTTTTATTTGCTCCAAGTGACTGAGGAGTCCTTTCTAAGTCCTATTTTTAATTTCTTACAGATTAAGGAGATGGTATTAGCACTAACATGCTTTGTGAAATGAGGACTAAAATGAGGAGTGACAAGAGTAACGAGTTACTCCTTAATCAGCAAGTTAAGAGCTTCTATAAGCCTTAAGTTTTTTGTAAAAAAGGTCGAAGGTTAATAAAAGCAGAGTTTTAGGGCAAAAAAACAAAATAAGATGGCTGAGGCAAACAAAAATATGTGTTTATTTCTACAGCTGATCCATTTGACCCATTGGTACATAAGCATTTGGTTATTTAGTAAATATAAAAAAGTTGATTAGTGCAGCTATATAAGATGTTTTGTCAAATGACTGAGGCCATGGTCAAGAATTTGCTACATTAATTTCATTTGATCCGAATGTTGTATTTGCTGAGCTTAATACATCCTAGAGCACAGGGCCAAAATCAGATGCTGCAAAAATCAATATTTCACATTATATAAATCTCAAGTGTATTTAATAGTCAGACCAACAAAGAATCAACACAACTTGAAGAGGAGCTTCATTTCTCTCAAGTCAGTCAAAATAAATTTCCTCTTTAATCATTTATTTGTTTATGTACAAATCTATCAAGAGTGACATGAAAAAATAAACTGGAATTTCTGTAATAAATCACTGATGGTGACAGAGGCCCTGGAAAAAAAGAACAACTAGACAGATATGAAGAATTGTTTCCAGTAAGGCTACCAGAGCTTTCATCGTTTTAAAAAACTACAACCATCTTTAGACTTTAACATGCTGATGGAGTTCAACAGCATCCCAACAGGAAAACACACTGTCAAGGAACAGTTATGCTGGTGAAAAAGGCTCAGAGGGCTAATCAGAATCATTCATCCACAGATACAGACTACAGAAACATGTATATTCTTTCATTTAAGTTGCTGATTGCAGACATTAAAATCTGACATTTGATTCAACTGTAGATTCAAACTTTTGATGCAAAGGTTTATTTTTTCCCTATATCCCATCATTCCTTATATGGTCATTTCCATATGAGAAACTGTACATTATTTTTGTCTTTTTAAACTTTGTTTTTAAAATATATATATTAACATTCACTCCGGTGTGTGACACTGACATTTTAACCATTTCTTTAACATGGAAATAATGTCAAACCCTAAATTAAAACAAATAATCATGTAATACTGTTTAAAACAGGGGTTTAAAATGTTCCAAATGAACATTGTGACAACTTTTAAATCCAGAGACCAGACACAGGGCGGGACAGACAGGCTGGAGGAAACGGATCTGATAAGAATAATGATGAGGACGACGATGACTTATAATGATGATGATGATGATGATGATGATGATTACAAGTTGCTGAATAGTTCATTCCTCTTGCTCCAGTCCATGGGCGGGGCTTTCTTGCCAGATCGCTTCATACGGGCTCTTTCTTTGGCCTCGGCCACTGACAATCCCAGACCCAGGCTGTCGATTTCACTCTTATTCTGGAGAAACACACACACACACACACACACACACACCACAGATGTTACACTACATCAGAATATGACCTTTTTCTCAACATCCCTGTTGTCTTTGAGGTGTCATATGCAGAGCGGGCTGGAAATATAGGTTTTTTCTCAAAAAGCTAGAAAAAGATTTAGTATAAAAAAGATGAACTGCTTGAGATAAACAGAGTGTCAGTTTTATTTATAAAATACTTTTCCTTTCTTCTTTGGAAGAAAAATTACATTAATACAATTCAGATCAAAATGCTTCAACAGTGGCACCTGCAGGAGGCAGTGAGGAAAAGAGAAGCCAGTGTGTGTGTGAGGAGGTGAGGAGGGCAGAAGATAATAGGCTCCTGCTGACCTTCTCAGGAAGGGGTCTCATATATTAATTTAATGTGTTAAAATTTTTTCCAAGCTT
>JAPZDZ010000014.1:16458694-16470714 GCA_029783805.1 Acanthurus tennentii
GTGTGTGTGTGTGTGTGTATGTGGGGTGTGCATTTGTGTGTGTAGTGGTCCTCACCTCCTCTGAATCTGACCCTCTCTTTGATGCTGGCTCAGGAAGAGATCCTGTAGGGAGAAAAGAAGACATAAAAACTGTATCTTGTTCTTGATCTTTAACATCATAATAATTAACGTGCAATTACACTGAAGTACATTAAAGTAGCAACTTCCACAGAGCCAAATGCAATGCAGCATCATACCAGTGAGGTGTTCCTCAGTGGGCACAATGTTGCATCTCTTGAAGAAATCATCAGTCTCACTGTCGACCACCAGCAGTCTGGCTTCATCTCCTCCTGCTTTGATGGCTGCCACCACCTCTGAGTGCTGCATGCCAATCACTGACATACCGTTCACCTGAGAGGACAGGACAGACAAGAGGAGAAGAGAGGCAAGAAGACGAGAAGTGAAAAGAGGGTTCTATTTTTATTTATCAGACTCAAGACTCTGCCAGTTTTGATTTGATTTTAGTTCCCACAATTTGTAGCTACGTAACTAGCACTAGCACTTCCTTTTCTCAATGGTTAACCGACACAAAACAGGGTTAACCATGTTGACCATGGTGCTCAAAGAACGTGTGTTAAGAAAACTATTCTTTCTTTAGTGTTCAGACAGCAGTCTACAATCGACATATAAGAAATGCAAATGCAACACGTGTAACTATAAACAACACCGCAAAGATAGCTGAAGGTGCTGACACATAATTTAAACACTGCTATCACAATTTTACGACTAGTAGCCTACTGCTGCTTAATGCTATTTAAAGTTATTTAAACAGCAACTATTGACATCTTGTCATCATCAATCTTTTATTTTATTTTACTTATTAGTCATTACCAATGTAATCAATGATTTGCCAAAAAATAGGAATTGTATGTTCCTTTAGCCTCAGGTGTTCAACCAAAAGTCCAGATTCTATTTCCAAAGATATGAGGCGAAGAAAAGCCATTTTTGTCTTTTTTAAGCATTGAGATAATCATAATCTTCAGCTCTAAAATTCTTTTAGGGTTAAACACTCACAACAGCACTTGCATGAGACCAAGGAAATGATCCATGTTTTGCATGAATGGTGTGTAACTTTCAAGTTCCAACTAAGCCCTAGTCATAAGACCAAACAAACAGCTCCTGCTTTGAACAAATTAGGCCAAGATTTTGATTTGGGTGTCACAAATCTCCAAAATCAGCAGTAAGCCCTCAGTGGCACTAACCATAAAGTAAAAAAAGTAGCTCCACTTAAAGTTAATTACCGTAAATATCATATATAAACACATATGCCTGTGTACATTTAACACTCTAATTGGGACACTAAAATGACTTTATTTATTTTATTAGAATTTATGTTAAACATATATAGAGCAGAACATATCACATCCTTTTGCTAAATTGTAATGTAAAGCATTTTTTTACATATAAAGATTACATTAAAGGAACTATTAAAAATATGTTTTCCATAACGTTCTCCATATATCAGCGGTTTCCCTAACAAATTGCAGAGGTTTGCTTTCACAGGTGGAAATACTCCGACAACTTAAAAGTTTGAGCCAAAAGACGATAAGAACATGGTACATAAACTATGTGGTCATCATTCACACAAAGTAATAATTATTCTTTTATGCAGAGAGAAGACGTAGTTGCCAAACTGGTGGCTGGACTGAAGGGTAACAAATGGAAGGACACCTGATACCAGTGATGGTGCATGTTTGGCAACAATGTAATTACAGGGTGTGGTGTAAAAGCATACTCCCAGAGTAGAAACTAATCAAGAACCCAGGGTGATAAGTCACTGAGGAATTCCTGTAGGAGGGAGAATCTCCCACAGGAATCTCTCAGTCTCACCACCTCCCACACTGGCTGTGAACATTGGACGGGTGGTACAGAACACTGTATATCTCTCCAGTGAACTCCAGCAACTCCCTTAGCTTTACAGAGAGTTCATTAAATTCCCAGCATTCTGTTTTCCCTAAAAACCCTCCTTTAAAACCTCCAATCCATCCTCCAATCCGTCCTGTTCAAGGCTCCTGTCTCAGTGTGAATACAGTATGGATACGATGTGAGCACATGATGTAACTTTGTTCACATCATCCCTTCGTTTCTGTATGTGAGAGGCCCCGCAGACTGTTTGAGCAGGCTGTAATTTAGCCCACAGACACATTAAGTGGATTAACTCTGACCCTGCCATGTTCAACATGGTTGTCACACACACACAGCAAGGGATAACATGCTGATATCTTCTTCAAACACACAGCAAAAAAACACTTTTTACTCAACACAGAGGCACATACATGAACACACCAGCACATACATGTATATTGCAGCTACTCACACTGTCCATCTAACTATACACTGTTACCTCCTGGGATTTCAGTTTCCTGTGTGCACACTGATGTAATAGGATTACAGTTTGATACACATACAAACAAAACAAAACATACACACGCCCACAATAAAACTCCTACCAATGAGAAACAGGGTGATAAAGTGGCTCCGTGTGCATGTGACTTGGAGAGTGACTGAGAGTGTGTCATATACCTGGATAATCTTGTCGTGTGGTCTGAGGCCTGCTCTCTCTGCTGGAGAGTCATCATCCACAGCTCTGATGAATTGGCCTGGCTTGGTCTTCTCACTGTGCAGGTTGAAGCCGTAGCCGTTGGCTCCCTTCCTCAGGTGGCAGAGACGAGGTCGCAGCCCATCTCTCTCCTCCTGCACATACACACACAGGAGAGAATCAATAAGTCATTCAAAAGTGTATCAAATCATTTTACTGCGAATATGAAACATGATCCCACCTGACATCAACCACTGGGAGTGTCCATGCTCAAGAAGAGTCTACACTAAGAGGAAGGGCCTGCTCTTTTTTTGTAAGCCAATGGGCGACACAGAGGTCAAAGTCCTAGTATTGATAAATGAAATAATGCCAAAAAATAAAAACAGTTGTCCTAAATATGAATGCCCTAAATATAAAAATAAATTTAATGGCAATCTCTCAATCTTAGTGGCACATGAAGTTATAGTACGGGAAAAAAGTGTTACCTTTAAAAAACACAAAGGCCATGCATATACCAAGTCAAAGAACAGCTTTTGATATACCTTTAGTAGCTGTTTTAGTGTACTTAAGTCTCTTTTTACAGGGACTGTTTAGAGGAAGTTGCAACAAGAAAAAAATTGCTGCAATACAACAAACTTTAAATGGCCAAATCATCCAGTTTTAACATCTTATAAACTAATAATAATGATAATAATAATAATGACTTGTTCTATTATTTGAACGTAGAACACTGTTAACCATTCTACAATGCGTTTTTTGACAGCTATAAATAAAAAAAGGTCTAACAGCTATAGACACTAAGTAACATTTGATAGGGATTACTGATAATCTCAAATACTTGCGGTGCAGTGGTTTGATACAGTCAAGTGAATCACAGCAACGCACATCAACAGTAGGGAGAGAGCTCAATAAGCACATAGCCAAATCTGATTAGAAAACATATGAGACATGAGGGATGTAAAGGGAGAATATGCTACATAATGATTGCTTTTAGCTACTGGAACGTGAATACAATTTAATGCAAAATATGTTTTGGTCTCTCTGATGCAGTCACTTCATCATAGACTGACTTACGTCAATCTAAGATGCCACATCAATATTTGTCATAAATTACTAAGGTATGTACGTCATATAACTTCCTCATTTACACACTATACACATGGTGCTTATATGGACAAATAATATATTGATGCTGATCTTAATAAGCATGACATTTACATGAGGTCATAAACAGACAAAGGGGAAAGTCTTATGGTACAACATGATCCAGGTGGACCTGAGCATAATGTTTACACATATAATAACACAGTTGATATGGTATACTACAGTTACAGCTTCCTTCTTTTCATAGCTGAATGAAACAGTAGCAGCTCTCTGCTCTCTTGCAGAGGCTAATCCTGTTGAGGCCTACGCCTAGTTAAGTGTCTAATCCCATGTGTAGGTGAAGGACCTGTATATTTACTTAACCATTTAATGCTGTAATCACATGTGCGATTAGAGAACTGTTGCACTGATGTTGTTAGATATGTTTTATTGGAACTCCTGGAAATGATTGCTGAATATATTTGATTACAAAAGGGTTCAGCTCCATAAAGGTTTCGTCATTATCCAATAACTTGTCTTGGAAATTTTCCCCGAGGCAATGGTGCCAACCTTCCACTGACCTTCCATGCGCAATTAGAATAACTGGCCACCTTTGCAACTCTGTCCCCAATTTAACTGTGAGCATTCGATAAATGGTCCAACCTGAGGATGTACTGCAGAGGTGTATGGAGGCTTATTTGTGTCAAGAAAATGTAAAAAATAAATTTAAAAATTATCAAAGACTGAAAGCAAAATTTAATTTTGACTTTAAAATATGGACTCTAAAAGTCAAAATTATTTCAAGTTCCTGTCTTTCTCGATTTTTCTCTTATTTTGCCATTCCCTACCCTTTATCCATGTTTTCCTTTGCTTGGTCGAAAAATGGCTTCCATGTCCATGTGAGAAAAGAGAGCGCCTCAACGCTTTTATAACCAACATTTGGCTGAGGCACTAACCACAGCGAACACCTGTGGCTCTGATAAAAAAATGTTCCCAACTGTTGCAATTTCATCACCTCATAAAACCCCAGCTATTTATGCAACATCCTTGGGTATCAGCAGCTATCAGTCAGTGAGTCCCTGCCAAATGACCTTTAAAGATCAACCCCTGCAACCTCAGCATTCACTTAAGACAGGCACACCCTCTGAGCCACTGGCCAAGTGGATTATGCACTGATTCAAGCTTTTATATTAAATCAGCATGGTCAATTATTGCTGAAACATCCTGAGAGTGTCTGTGATTTTGAGAAGACCGAAGATTAGGTTGTAGTTTGAACCTTTGGATAGAACAACACAGTAATAGCAAAGCCCACATAACTAGTGGCTATTAATGAGGATGATACGATGATATAACAGGTTAGGTACAAAGTACACCTTAGGTACGATGTACACTACGGTTATCTTGTCTTGTAAGCAGAGTCATGTATCTTCTTCTGAGACATGTGATTTACCACAGACATACCATCACTGTATGGAAGACCCCTTTAAGGCACGGTCACCTCTCAGGCAGCATAGATTCTACTTAAAAATGGCACAAAGCTTGGACAGAAGTGCTGTCTTAAAGTTGCACAAATTTAGATTTTTATATTAGCAGTTAATCAAATGACTACGCTTAAGTGAAAAGTTACACTTGCAATAAAAACATCAGAGACAACAGACCTTTGTCAAGGACAACAGTCCACTCACCCGTTACATGCAAAATCAGCAAGTGCAAACTTTAATTTATTTATAGGCACTGGTACAAATTACACGCACTGGACACTTTTGTATTTCATTCTTTAACATTTACTGTGATGGCACTAGATAAAAGATGCATCAGTTAACTTTAAACAAGGGGACAAAGGGTCCCAATGAAACATGGTTAAAGTCCACAAGTGCAACTTCACGTTTATTACAGATAATTGACAATTTCATGTGAGTATGATTATAAATAAGCCTCAGACCTTTGTCACGGACAACAGTCCACTCACCCGTTACATGCAAAATCAGCAAGTGCAAACTTTAATTTATTTATAGGCACTAGTACAAATTACATGCACTGGACACTTTTGTATTTCATTCTTTAACATTTACTGTGATGGCACTAGATAAAAGATGCATCAGTTAACTTTAAACAAGGGGACAAAGGGTCCCAATGAAACATGGTTAAAGTCCACAAGTGCAACTTCACGTTTATTACAGATAATTGACAATTTCATGTGAGTATGATTATAAGTCCTTGCATGACATATTATCACATGTATGTACCAACAATTTCAAAATAACACTTAAGATTAAAAAATGGTGGTGTTTTGATGTAGTGACATTATATTTGCACTGTTTTTTTAATAAGACTACTGTCTCTGAGTACTTCATAGCAATTGCTCTCTGAGAGAAGCTGATAACTGCATGGAAGTTAGGATATGGATTGTAAGAAAGAGTAATTGTATATCCACACGTCTTTGTTTTGTCACTATGGAACAGAACTACCATCTACTATATTTTAAAATGTGCTGTATTTATTAAGATTAGGCCAAAATGCCCTTTCTTACTATGTTAATTGAAATAATAATAAAAAAAAACAATTAGTACCTGCCCCTGAGTCACATCAGCTATAGACTTTGATAACTTTTTCCTTTATTGTTGTTATGTCATAACCTGCAAGCTTATTAATGTGTATGAAAGATATGAGTCCTGTTATAACACTAGTAGCTAGCTAAACTTATAAGCAAATATGAAACAAACAAATGTAAAAAAGCACTACAGCACACTATTCTTTTATTAAAATATCTGGCAATAATAATTAAAAGATATGAATGACCCAGACAAAGCAGAAAAAAAACTAACTAAAAAACTAATCAAAAAAGGAAGGAAGATAACATTAGCTTACAACATTATGTTGCTGCAGCAGTGCATGGATTTACCTGTGTTTGTGGGCATTGCCACTTAGATCACTGTTACCTAAGCAAGTACCAAGTTCAGGCAAACCTTCTCCTGCTTCCAAGATTAAAAAGAGGAGTTCAAATAATGTGAGAACAGGCCTAAATTTTCACCGTGCAGCATGACTGCTGATAGGTGCTGTCATAGTAACAAATCATGAAACATCTTACATGATTGGTTACAACCAAGCTTACAAGCTCCTTATAATCTATTTACTGCACCACAGGGGAGGAAAGAGTCTTCCTGTTGCACAGCAGGTGACCAGAGATAGACTGCCACCCCTCTGTCTCTGTCACTCTGTCAACACCAGCTGATCTACATGCAATATGAAGATGAACGTTTTAAGATACAAAGACGTGTCGTTTGATTACCATCTCCAAAAATATCTCTATTGTATCACTCAGTTATAATAACTGCATATTCAGGGACATGTGAGGACTAGTTTCTAATTTTCAGGGTTTTCTTAGACTCTCAAGAACTCAGCAGCACAGGAAAACCACAAACTCAGCACTGCCGCGCACAGCAAAACAAAGTACTGACAGCAAGTGCTTGATGATAATAACACCCCTGGGTAAAGTCCAGCTGAGAGTCTCTTTAACCTTCAGGCACTGATATAATTTATGTTTGCTGCTAAACCAACCCTCCACTGAAGATAAACCTCAGGCAAGACTTTTTTCTACACCTTCAATAAGCTTATCTAAAACATCTTCACTGTATGTGTGATATGTGACTGATGATACCCTGATGATCCCTGTAGTTACAGTTGATCTGCAGTCAAATGCACTGCTTCCTCCTGTTAAAGTAAAGTTTGTGAAAATTAACAGGAACCAGTTGTTTTGGAATTTTACCAAGTCTTTTTGAAACATTAACTTCACATTTGTAGGCAGTTTTTAAGGATTTACATCCTCAATTGGAACCAATGAGTTTTTTTTATTATTTCTGCTTAGTATCATGTACAAGAGGAAAAGTACTGAATAACACCAGCTTTATGCTTTTAACTTTGTGCTGAACCATCAGGCTGTGCTCACTTTTTTATCTTTATAAGGCAAATATATAATTACAGCTAGCCTAGTTAGATATTAGCTTACAGTGTCAGCCATCTCTGTTAGTTTGAAAATACAACAATAATCAGCAGTGGCATGTGTTTAAATACAAACACACAATTAAACAAAGGAACAAAGAATGACACTGGCATACAAATCTCTACAATTTTAATCCAGCCATCACTTGAAATCTGTCCTTGTGAAGCCTTCCTCTACAAAAAAATTAAAGGTCAACTCAGAGCAGCACCTGCAGCCTGTTGGGAATTTGGCATAAAGGAAATGTATTTTTCTGTTGCAGTGGGATGGGTGCAAGCTCAGTGAAGGCACCATGTGCATAAATATAACATCTGGTTTCTAATCAAACACAAACAGGCACAGTGTAAATACAGTGCTAGCCTAGTTTTAGATGGATGGTGGAGGTAGCAGGCAGCCATTGAACATTCCCTGAGCTTGCTGAATATCAAAGGTTAATGGTTTTACAGCTCCCTTTAGTTAAACATCAGATGCGTTGCTTCCACCTGGTATCTCATAAAGATGGCTGACTCGTTGGAAGGACCTTGAACTGAGAATAAAACACGAAACATTGTGTGATGTAAAGCCTTTACAACTACACAGGACACAGTTTGGTGATTAAAAAAGCCGTTGTTGTGAGAAAGCATGGCAGGAAGCTATCTCCATGAATTGAAAATTCTCCTCTCTGAAAAAAACTACCTTGTGCCCAAATCACAAGCTCTTCCTTCCATTTGATATGAATAGTCAGGTGGGGAGAGCTGCATAGTGCTTCAAAAAATAAGCAGCTCCATACACCAGAAAAAGTTGAAGCAGTGTCAATTTTTGAAAGAAAGCAACCCAGCGTCACTCTGCTGCTGTCAATTATGGGCCAATCAGAGTTAGCATGAAAAAACAAAACAAAGACTTAATTTGCATTTGCAAACAGGCCAACACTCCCACACCTCCACACAAGCCTGCAGTGATCATCGCTCTGGGTCTAAATGCTGCCTTACAAGTTTGTTCAAGTGCTGCATGTGTTGTAACACCACTGAACTTTGAAGGCCCTTTCACACATCAGCCTCTTGAGATGAACAGCTCAAAAGAGTCCAGGAGATTTTGTCAGTTCATAGTTCATCTCAAAGACTTGAGGTTGCGCAATGGACTTAAAAATTTCATCACAGGAGTTAGCAGCACTTACCAGCACTAGTAAACAGCACTAAAATGGTAATTAGCATGATCTGGGTATATGGTTAGGGTTATTTAGTTCGTTAGGTTAGATTTGTAACTCTGCTTAGACAGACAAGATAGCTGTTGTTGCTGTTATTTTTTCATTTGTTGTTATTGTGATAGAATTAGAGAAGAGAATACACTTATCAGGCTTTTACAAGCTTTTAGCCACATCTTATGGTTCCACTTGCTAATGATAACCATGAGGTATGCTTACAAGCTCCGAAAAAGCAAGGAAGTGAACAATGACTCAAAAAATTACACATTTTAACCTTGAATTTTTCTTTAGACTTGCTTTTTTTTGATTTGTAGTCCACTGTGTGATATTACGCCGTCTGTGCCTGACAGTAGTCAATAAATTATTCCTGTTAAGTAACGCTTTCAGTAGAATTTCAGTGTATTAGATACAATCTATCCAAACAGTTCAGACATGTACTGCCCGATAGTGTGCTTGCCTGATGAATGTGGTAACATTTAGAGGAAGTAATAAGCATACACAATCAAAACAAGCTACATAGAACACTCACAAAATGAAGCATCATGGTTATTAACTGACAGAGAAAAAAAATGCAGCTTCAACTCTATAGCAACTCGGTGCAGGAACAGGAAGTGGTTTTCTCGGTGGTTCCACCCCAGCAGCTACTAATTTGACAGAGGAACCTGCTATATCTAGTATACAGTATGGTTAGATAAACTGGCTTTTACCAACAATATTTGCAACACAAACGTAATTTTACAAATTAAGCTCAGTGAAGCCCAACAGTTCAAAAGGTACCACCTTGCTTTCCAAAAAAACGACAAAGTAATAGCAATAAATTCTACGGATGAGATAAATTCCACATTTATGTTGTTTTTGAATGTACTGCAATCCTTATACTGGCTAGCTTGGTAGGCTTAGCCTTACTATTAGCGATTTCCCAACTATGTTAGTTTTTAAATCGAAGGCATTTCCTTTAAAAACAAACAAACAAACAAAAAAACAGGATTCCAATTTACTAAAAACATTTGCTGACAAGATAGATTTTTTCCCAGGGGTTTTATAGAGCACATTACACAAGATGCATAGCATGAATACACAAAATTCCCATCTCTGTGATAGTTGAAAAATTTTTGTTGAATATTTGCATGTATTGCTGGGCCTTGCAAAGTGCTGTTTTGGGAGAATATGGCAGCACAGAGGGACAGATAACAGCTCTGAAGCTCTGGAGGAGAGAACCAGGAGAGGAGTTTCCAAATTTTGGGTATTAAAAAGTGGATCCATCTTCACTCTCACTTTTTAACCTGTCTGCAGGAGTGAGCCACAGAGTTGCTGATCTGTTCTGTAATTAGTATCTCTTGATTGACTGCTAACTGACTGAAGACTTTACTCTATGACATGAGTGCACAGAAGGGGACAGAAAAAAGACTGAAAGGAAATGACAAAAATAACCAGAGACCAGTGAGTACCTCAATAGTTGACTGAACTAAAACACAAACTGAAACACCTTCTGTGTCTATTGTTACTCCCAAGGTTATGTTACAAGTGCTTAAGGGCTACAGTATTGTGGCTGTTTAGGGTAAAAATCACACACTAATCTGTAGTCAAACTCACCAAGCATTGCCAGATGAAAATTCCCTTTAATTTTTTAATGAACATATCAAGTGTAACATTAATCTTGGATAACTCAACTAAGAGCATGTTGAGATGACAGCATAAGAAATACACCCTGTTTTTTCAGTAAAATGTCTGACATTACCTTCTCCATTAGCTGGTGGCTCAAGTTTATTTCTTTTACATGTAGTATGACTCATGGATTAGACCTGACTCCTTGTTACTTCAGTTGATTGTTAATGCGCAAATGCTGGTGAATTCAGCAAAGCTAAAGTCTCTACTGGGTAACACAAGTGTAGCTGGCAGTCACTGTAATATCTGTCAACATTACATGGCCATCAGCATTTAGCTGAAATCAGTATCCTTATGGGCTCCCCTTTAGATACAAAGATAAGGCTCCAAGGATTTAAATGTGCTTAGCTTAAAAACACACTACTTTACAATAAAAAGGGGATCTGACCCAGGCACATCCTTCTAGGAGGAGAGTCTAGATCAGACCATCCTGAAAGAATGTGGATGCCCTAACAGGAGCCGGAGGGTGCAAGTGGAAAATAAAATGTTTGGGATACTTTGCTTATCCTCCTGCCACCACAACCCAGACCCAAGCAGCTTCAAATACAGTATTTATTTAGCTGCATCAAGCTTAATTCACTACCATAACAGAGTATATGAAAGGGAATGGAGACAGATAAGATCTGTGTGAACTGCAATTCTAGTAGTTCACACAGATCTACATTTCAGAACATATTATATTTTTATTTCTCCACATAATTTCCCTGGTCTAGATACATATAATCATCCTGAACTCTTTGGTCATACTGAATTTTTAAGTTAGCAACTACTGATTAAAGTCGAAGGCAGGATGAGCCAAAAGCTTGAGACAACGCCCCATAAATAGCCCAGTATCAATGCATTCACAGAGGGAGAGCAGAAGACTTATGTGACACTTTACTAATTGCTTGCAACAAATGTAATTACAATCTTTTTCATGCCAAAGACTTAGATTAAATCTTGTTGGGGCTGCAGATTTTTTTTTTTTGTTGGACAGCTTAACTTCCTGGTCCAGTCAGAGCCGAGGGAAAGAAAAGGATTATCTCCTGTCATTTCAGTGTCGGAAGCATGTCCTTGGTTAACCTCAAGTGGAAAAATGCTTACAAATGAATGAATGGTTACATGTCCTCTAACGCTAAGAATAAAGGACTGTAATGGTACTGTAATGCCTTGTGGGTGGCAGCCTATTTTGCATCAGTGTGTGTGTTTATTTAGACTGAGTTGCTAAGAAAATGGTGAGACAGTGAAAATCTGAGTCAGTTGATGTCAGCTTTACTTTTAAACAGTTTGTTTTGGATGGCAGCCCTTACAAGAAAAACTGTCTGATGAAAAGTTGCGTCTGCAGGCAATGTCATCAGGTTGGGTTGGATCTTTGAGTGTCTTTTATCTTACTTTTGTTCACTAAAAAACAACAAAACCAAAATCTGAAACATATGCATGCATTTTTTTTAGGGTAATTAAAATGATTACGCACTGTTGAGATGTTTCTTCTGTTGGGAATTATATTTAGAATTTCACACTTTATTGTACTTGATTTT
>JAPZDZ010000014.1:16477269-16490894 GCA_029783805.1 Acanthurus tennentii
TGTGTGTTATTTTCAGCTTCTTTTAAGTGGAGTTTTCGATATATCAGTAAAAAAGAGACTTTTAACCATTGTATGGTTCCTGCACTCTATCAAAAAACACGGAGAAGAAGAAGAAAACAGAAACATGGCAGACAAAGGTAGCATAGAACTGTTGCACATAGCATAGCATTTAGCTGCTAAACAAACAGACCTTATTTCACTGGAAACAGAGCTAAAATGAAAGTGAATAACACTTACACTTTCATTTACTGGATGTTCAGTAACTCAACACCAAGTGAAAGCTTGTGCATTTCCATTTCCATATGTGCTGGAAGTGTAAATAAGCATCTGTTTGCTAACACATTTTCCAAAAACATATTTTCAAGGTGGGAACAGCTTATGTTGGTGTTGTTTTTTCAACTTGTTCTTCTGCCCTCTAGTGGTTGAGAACATTTTGAATCAATTAATGCAGCTTTAAAGTGCTGATGCCCACATACTAGATTCCAAATTTCTGGACAAAATTTAACCCTGAGTATTGAGTTAAAATCTCAAAAGAAATGCTAGTTATCAATTTCTATTTTTATGTTAATTTTGATAAAAATATAAAAAAATTTAATATGTTCTGGAGGCACTGCGCAAAGATTTGGTACATGCAACCCAGCAAACATGCAACTGCATTTTAATGTTCGGAATCTTACCACAAAAGAATAATATTGTTTTTGAGGAAAATAATACAGCATTGTTAACATGTTAACAAACATTTTTGAAAAATCTATTCACTCACTCACAACTTCGATATACACAAAAATGTTTCTTAAATGAGGGCCAAAATTGAAGAATCTACTGCATATCACTGTCAAGGAGCTCACGTTTTAGTGTTATTTGTTTTGTTGTTTTGTTTTTGTTTTTTGGCAGCAGTCTCCTCAAGAGACACATTTCAGGTAAGCCAAACCTTTTTATATGCATAATACATGAATGCATTCCTGAACATGGTCAGAGATGAAGCTGCTTTTTCTTCAGTTGTGGTTATTCAGGTTTCGGTAAGCATTCAACAATAACAACAACTAATGATTACATACTGACATCAGTAAGTCATGAATGAACCAATTTGACAAAGTCAATAACAGGCAGGTCTATTTGTCCAAGCACTTGGCTTTCAATTGCATCCATGACACAGTGTATGGCCTTTCTCTGGATCAGGGTAGAACCAAAAGCCTTATAAAGCCTATCAAGGCTACTTGGTACTACTCTGAGACCAATCTCTTTTTAGGCTTATTTTAGTGGTGTGTGGGTTTCTGTAATTCTTAATTTATTTTTCACTTTGGTGTATTAGTTACACCCTTCAGTATTCCGTCTGTAATGATTTAACAGTAAACTGAATGGTAGGTTGAAATAAAACAAAATACAATTTGAGGCAAATAATAAATTATATATTTTAAAAATATGTATATTTTGTGGTATTTAGAGCTTGAATTATATATTTCCTTTGTGATAAAGTTTACAGTTTTGATAATACTAACTCACTTTGTCTGTGAAGAATCTCAATCGTTCAGGTCATTGCTGTCTATAGAGGGCAGAATCTGGGCCACATTGACTTGGTCATACTTGAAAATGTTTCGCCTCTCATCCAATGGGCCTCTAACAGACTGGCATGAAGTCCAAAACTTTTAATCTCTGTGGTTTTGTTATCAGAATCATTGATACCTCTGGTTTATTATTGCTCCTAGCTTGTGTAATAACTAATGGGTAATATGGGTCCTTGGAGGCCAAGTGTAAAGACTGTTGATGGAGTTATCACATGGGGACAAGTGTGACTTAATAATGCTCTTGAAAGGGATCAAAGGACAACATTTAGTAGGCATTTTATCGTTTCTTTTTAGGTTAGGTGGGCAATAAATGCGGAGGTAAATGTCCACTCGGTTGAGAGATAGCTTCTCTACTTTGAGGTAAATAACCTCCTTCACTTTCTTTCTAAATCTCAGTTAGATCTGAGATTGTTATTGATCTTCTAATTTGTGTATTTAGTAAGTAGCTTCAGTCAGGATATGGTTAGCCAAGTTTAGCATGCTAAGGATGGGATAGCTGAAACATGTAACTCCTACAACTAATTTAGGTTAGCTGTGCTAGCTCAATGGCTCTTTTGACCATGTCAGTCAACCATGGTGGTCCATAACAGCTTTGCACCACTCAATAACAAACAATACATCCTGGACCCTCATTCATTTTATATTATTAAAAATAAAAAAGAAAGAATGATGAAAAAATGGTTTGTACAAGCTTCCTGTAACAGTAGCATGTTACTGCAGCACCTAGTTGTTAGAGTAGAGAGTGAAAATAAAAGAAATATGAGGCTGCTGATGATGAGGAAGATGTGTTTGTCTCATTTATGGATCAGTTCATAAATGAAGGATCATGAATAGTAAGAATACAGTCCAAGTGTATCCTGTCCTATATAAGCGGTCTTTTAGAAGTTACAGCAGTCATTATGCAGTATAATGCAATATATACATAGAATATAACAGGTTCTTCCTATGTTTGAACCATCTTAAGCACTACTGGAACACAATATGTTACAAGTGGATAGGGAGATGCCAATACCAGTACCAATACCAGTAGTTGATCCATTCTTAATGCTAAGCTAGGCTAACCATATTCTGACTTCAGCACTCTGGTTAACACATATGGCACAATTATCTTGATATTTTAATGTAATTTTGATAAAGCAAATAATGTATGAGACTATTTTCAGAAATAAATTTAAATAATTCTTTTTTTTTTTTAACTACTTGCTTAAATTTGCTCACAATGATAAATGTCAGTCTAAAGCACTGGGTAAGCTCTTCTTGGCAGAAAAATGGGCTTTGTGAGTCTGTGGCTTGGTTCATCCTCCTCTTACTTCCTTGGTCTACTTTTGGCTTGTAGTCTTGAATGAATGGCAGCGTCATATTTTGGGAGCAGCAGTGAGTTAACAGGGCTTCCTCCCACTTAGTAGCTCTTGGTGTGTCTCTGACAGTCTTTTTACCCAGAGTGGTGGGAGGAGGGCTCAGGAGATGGGATTTAGAAGTAGCTGCAGCAGCCTGACTTCTCTTTCTGTGCTTCAATGTATTCATGAATCTGGAACTTGGGTTCATTGGGATGCTTGACAGCCCGGTGTTTCAGTTCCCTGAAGAACAGAACCAGACATCATACAGATAGTTTAGAGGAACAGTGCAGATGGACTTTCTGAAACTTCACTTTAATCCAAAACATTAGCTGAATGTCAGAGAAAATGAATGGGTGGGGGGCAGTTAAACTCAGTGATCTGTGAAGCCTGCTGTATAAGCTGCATTTCCATGCCTGCTAAGCTGCTGACCAAAGATCTCATTTAACGCAGGGTTTTACATTGTGGTAATAAAAAAATGATGTGTGAGGCGCTGAGCACTTGTCATTTACTGCCATGGAGGCAGTAATATGGAAAACTATAGGGACAGTAATGAGTGGTTCAGTCTAAACAAATCAGCATTTCAGAGGAAGTGGGAAACTGCGATTTAAAGGACAAATGTGAGGAATGTGAGAAAATAACAAAATGATCAAAATTAATGAGATTAATGTATAATAGATGGATGTAATTTACTTAGATAACCCTGTAATTTAAAATGGTTCTTTTAAAGCAGATGCAGTTCCATTATTCCTGATAAACTAATTTCTGAAACTTATCTTGCTGTATATTGTTCGTGTTATTAACCATATTAATACATTTGTGGTATGTTATTTAATGAAAACAATGTGATGACTGGAAGTGGGAATTTAAATAGGGGTCTAAGTATTTTAGGTTCCAAATCAAATTTTAAATTGGTTTTCTTCACTGAGGCTTTTAAAAAGTTAAAAAAAACTTGTTAAAATGATCAAACTATCATGTTAAATTTTTAAAACCCCTCATTTGTACTTATCTGTAGAAACTATAAGGGTTACGAAAAATAAAAAGTGGCGAAAATTTGAGGTAATTATAATATTCCCTTAAATTACATAAGAATTCATAATAGCGTTCTTGAATTTTTATCTGAATCCATAATTTGAGGGCATTCTGAGCAATCAATCATTAATTACTTTTAAGATAATTTGTAATTTTCAAAGGGTTTATTCCTTTTAGATCAATGATGTGCATCTCACATGTAAGAAATGCATTAATTTTAAAAACTGCTTGGCAGATGGACTAAACCAATAATAAACCTAATTTAACATAATTGTTTTTTTTTTTCTTATTAAACTATAAGTATTAGCTACCAACAACAATGCTATAATTGCATCCTCAGTAAAAATTAGGTTACAAGTTACATCTGTTCAGTGTCTACATATGATGGAGTACTACGTTAATATGTTTTATTGTATTGTGACCTCAACAAAGTTATTTTAATGGACCTGATAAATCATTAGTCATAGTAACAACCCGTAGTGATAACCATATTGCTTATCATTATATTATGTTCTCTGCACTGAACATCAAACAGTTAAAAGGAATAATAAATAAATAAATCATGTGTTCATACTTGGCCACAGCAGTGAAGGCCAGCTCTACATTGACTCCTGTTTTGGCACTCGTCTCCATGAAGGGAACTGAATACTCCTGAAGACACAAAGAGGAGCAAATAGTGAGCAGCAGAGGAAACCACATCAGCGCTGGATGTACAGCAGTGAATCAACATACTCACTCTGGCCAGCCTCTCTCCTTCATCTCTCCTGATCGCTCTGTCACTGCTCATGTCAGCCTGACAGGGAGATGCAGTACAGGTTAGTTAGGACAGGACCACTGTAAACAAATGCACCAAAGCTTGACATACAGTAATACTGAAATCTATTTATTTCCCTGAGCCACATATTGTATATAATTGGAAACATATGGCTAGTGAAAACTTTTCTACCTTTTATAAATTAAACTGCAACTTTAAATTGCAACTTCTCATTAGTGTACAAATATGCATAATGTTAATCTGAGTGTGTTTCTCTGTAAAATAAACCTCATGCTACCCTGTGAAGTCTTTGAAAAAGAGTTATTTATAATTCCTGTAATATGCTCAGAAAGACATGATTTAGAATATTTTATAACCTAGATCTATAGATTAGCCTTTCTATTATCTTTGTCTCCTAATGGCAAATTGCTGTGTGAATTAAAAGAATAGTTTGGGGATTTTATAAGTGAAGTTGTTTGTGGTACTTAACCATAGTCAGTGGATGGTGGATTTAAAGTGAGCGTGAGGCCATAATGTCAGTTTCTCACCAAAAAAAAAGGCTTTCTAACAGAAGAGTAAAGTGATGAGCATTTTTTATATGTATGATTTTTTAAAGGTGGGTGGTTTTGAGATGGCTCAAGTGTGTTCCAGCTGTCCTCACTCACATTAGTTTATTGCTTAGCTTCTTACACTGATACTCCTGCTGCTTCTCCAAATGGGGCACACTGTCTTCCATCTACTGTGGGCAATACACCTATATTTGATACCTCACACTTCACTTCACTGTCCCTTTAATGAATCACTGCCACAAAATGTCAAACAGTGGAATAATGTGAAGCCTAATCTTCAGTTTAATAAACATAGCCAATCCTTAATTTTAATGTCAGTTTTGTACATCATCCACTTTAATCTGAATTTGAGGCCCAAGTAGCAAGAAATGCTAACTAAGGCGTTCCATATAAACTTTATGAGCAAGCTTGGGACAAGCTATAAACCAAACTGGGACCTTATTTACACATCCACAGTGCAACATTAACTTTTATTTCATGTTGTGTTTCTGTCCACCTGATTGAAGTCCAATATGTGTTTTTAATGTGACTATAATCTAATCTCCACCAACAGCTTCCAGGCTCTTCATTGGCTAGATGCTCCACAGCCGATTTCTACTGTTTCTGCCATTTGTTGCTGGGCAGGAACTTCACAGCGGGTTTAACAGAGTTTTTTCAGTGGAAAGAGCAGCCTGCTGCTAGTTGGCGAGGTTGGTGAGAGCAGTGACAGTGAAACAAAACAGTGAAGTTGTGGGCTGGAAAGAAAACAGAGGAGCTAAGGGAAACTGTAGATAGGATGATAATTCTCTGTTGGTTTGTCACAATGAGCACATTATTTATGTAATATATTTGACCCATATTCCATTTAAAGATCTTAATTAGTGTAGCTTTGTCTTTCTTCTACTCTTTGTTTGTACCACCTAGATGACTATGCATGTTAAAGTGCATACACGGCCAGCCAATATATTACAGATATACTACAGAAATATCCTCCTAAACATGATTCATTCAGTACAACAATAAATATCTATGATACTGTCAAAAGAAGGAACTGGCTTCGAGTCAAGTTTCGTCAAAGATCACATCCTTTTCTTTTTTCTTAACACTTCTTCTTTCACTTGCTGAGCTTCTCACTGTTCCCTCTCACCTTGTTGCCCAGCAACATGATGAATACATCACTCTGTGCATACTCATGGACCTCAGTTAACCATGCCTGAAACGAGAGAGACAGACAGTTACATTCATACACAGCTGGTTCAACAAAAGAAACAAGATAAACAGAGAGACAGTTAGTTTGCATTAGACTAAAGTGTGGGAGACAGGTTGAGACAGACACACATGTATACAGTGTAAAGGATGAAAAAGGTCATGGAAGATAAAACACACACTTCTGTGATTGTTTACTAAAAGTACCACATGGATATATATATGTACATATGTATGTGATCAGTATAACTCGGCTATGCAGACACATGTGCACATGCATGTGTGTCTTCTAACATACACAAACATCTGTTATGCAGCATCATGTAATAATATAGCCAGACAACAGTGGTTCTGAAGCTGAAGAAAATATATTTGAGGCTGAGTTTTGAGCATAATATTCCATTGACCCGCACATTATCATTTACTAATATGGTCAAGACCATGAAAGAGAAAATTGGAGAATACTTCTGTAAAACATAAAATAATAACATAATAAAACATAATTTCAGAGGAGATTAAAAAAGTTTTTAAAATATAAAATAAACTAAATATATGACAAAAGCAGATAAAATAAGAATACTGAATCACTGCAGGGTGTTAACACGGTCCACATTTAGATGAACAGCTGGTTTTCTTCCTCTCTGTGTTGACAGTGTTCACTTGCTTCTGGCAGCTGAAGCCTGAATGTTAGACTCTTTCGTCACGTGTGTGTGCACATGCACTCATAAGTGGTAAATGGACTTTACTTATATAGCTCTTTTCTAATCTTTTGATTACTCAAAGCTCTTTTACAATACAAGTCAGCATTCAATCATTCACACACTAATGCCAAGTGCTTCTCTACAAAGCTGACCTGCTAATCAGGAACTCCTACACACGCATTCACACACTGTTGGCACAGCCACTGGGAGCAACTTGGGGTTCAGTATCTTGCCCAAGGATACTTCAACATGAAGACTAGAGGAGCCAGGGATTGAACCACTGACCATTCGATTAGACCTTTGATTAGAAAACAACCCGCTCTGTATGTTCTTGTATGAACATACAAGCTTACGTATGAACAAACACAGAAAAGCATCTGCATGGCTGGCTTGTATAAATCATATGAGTATGTGAACAAGCCTGATGGCACCCGATAGGACCTCTTGTGACCGGACAGGTTGGGCTTGGTTTGGAAAAAAAACATTTAGAGATGAAATTCAGGCTCTGGCTGGGTTTGGTCATGTCAGCTGATCTACTTGACATGGTGCTTTAAAGTTCTTTAAGTTAAACATAGGAGGAAGAATATGCAGGAATATTGATGGTACTGACATAACACAAACTCTGTGTTTCAGATTACACTGACTGTATTGGCTTCTGCCAGGATCAGACATAAAAAGCCAACTGCTTGTTGGATTCGATTGGGGATTGGTTGCCGCTGTGTTGGACTTTGGTCGGGCACAGACAGAAAAATGTGGCCTGAGCGGCACTATAAATCACACCCAGATACACAACACATTACATGTGGGAGTTTAAGTAAATAATTACCTGAGATTAGGCCTATGTGTGTGGTACTTGTCCTCCATGACCCTTCCTACCCCTCATACACGCCGACACACACACAAACACTTCTGTGTTTCACTGCCAACACTATTAATATTCGATCCACACAAGTCATTGTATGCTCTCTGAAGCTTTGTTTTCATTAAAGGCCATTTCCCTTTATGGCCTGCTCATTTTAATGTCTTTCCAGGCGAAGACAGTTTCCAGACTTACCCTAATGTTGTCAAAGGAGGACTTGCTGGTGATGTCATACAAGAGGAGCAAAGCTTGGAGATAGAACAACATTAAGATAAAAAGAATAAATATATGGTTCTGTTTCTATACATTTGAGTAAATTTTATAGATAAAGAACAGCTGAGGGTAAGATGAGGTGGTAAGAAGTGCTGTTTATTTGCTTTACCGTGAGCATCCCTGTAATACGCATGTGTCACACTTCTGAATCTTTCCTGTCCTGCTGTGTCCCAAATCTGAAACAGAAAAGGCAACAGAAGCTGTTCATGGTGACATGGCCTGATTCCACTTGGCCGGATCTACATTTCAGTTACAACACTGGCGCCCAAGAGGAAATATAGCCTGTGTTCTAAAAATAGGCTGCCATAGTGAAAGCACATCAAGTTTTTCACTGCAACTGATTTACTTACTGACCTGTAGTTTGACCTTTACATTGTCAACATTCACCACTTTATTCTGAGAGAAGCAGAAAGAAAATTGATGTTAGAGAGGGCACTAGCTACAAATATTAAAGACCGATTAAAGGTGCAATTCGTCAAAACTACAAGAAAACAAAAATTTAAACTCTCAGTAACTTTCAGATACTTTTTTTTTTATTTGTACAGATTCTAAAACTTCTGCCTCCACTCCAATGCGCTTGAAAATTTCTTCTGACAGATTCAACAGCCATATCTTTTGAGATAATCACAGTTCTTTTCACTTATCTGCAGATTTTATTACAGCCATATTTTTAAGTTTTTTGATGCACATTTTAAAGAATGGTATTAGAAAAGGTTAATGGAAATAGCAAAATTAGTGAGCAACTTCACAATTTTTATTTATCGCTTTAATTAATTTTTGCCTTTTTTTCAGGACAATATTTAACCTAGACGACCTATCAGATATTCTCATTTGGAGATAGGGAGTAGTTGCTGTTTGTATATCCCAAGACATTTCAATATTAGACAAAAACATGATTGGAAGTGGCAACTGGATAGATGAAGAGAGCATTTATACCACAGGCTCATCTGTGAAACATCATCATAGTTTTGTTCCTGTTGCAACTTCTGCTTCTTCTAGTTTATTTATCACAGCCATAAATAACACAGCTCATACTGCTGACTCCTAACACAACTATGCTTTGCATTGCTAAGTTTATTTGCTTGAAACCTGCTGGAGAAAAGCATCTTATTTGCCATTTTTTGTGACATTTGAAAAGGTTGCTTCAGACATCTCAGAAGGAGGAAAGTGTTTTGTTCAGCGTTGATATGTGATGGAAGAGAGGCCAAGAGAGCACAATGGGTTATGTTTCGAGATTTAAAAACTTTTTTTTGGACATTGAAATATACTGATATTGACCATTAAGTTTAAGCTTCAGATCTTAAATGGATCATGAACTGCCTACACTAATCATGAACTGTCAGACTACAGGAGAATGTTGTGCTGTTTTATAGAGCATAGTTGTTTGTTGACTGTGATGGTCAGCTTGCACTGCATTTTGTTTAATTAAAAGACTTAAATGTAATTTAGTTGAAGTGCTAAATTACATTTAAGTGGTGTATTCAGGTGGAAACTGTTCCTGGATAAACATGTTGTTACTGAATACAATTTTTCAATGTTGTAAGCACTGCAAGCAAAATTATATTTATCTCCATTGTGTAGGAGTGGAGTCAGAAATCTTGCACAGAAAGGTCAAAACTTAGGACAAATAGAGCAAAAGAAACATGACTAAATATCACTAGAGAAATGTGAGAGAGTATGTTTAAGAAAATGACCTTTATGCGAATACACAAACCATTTATGCACACACACAAACACACACACCGTGAATCCGATGCCCACTGTAGCAGAGAAGGAGCCGGGGATAAACTTTCCCTGATCGAACTGCACCAACAGAGACGTCTTTCCCACTCCGCTGTCTCCGACAAGGATTGTCTGCAGGGAAACAGTCAGGTTTATCACAAACTATATTGCTATTGATAATTTTGAGCCATGAGTCAGCATGTGCGTCACAGTGGACATCTCTGCTTCCAAGTGGCACAAATAATCTTTCACAAGAGCTTGGCAGCAAACTGCCATTACAGCATGACTCACAACCTGGAGGAGATAACCTTCAAGACAATGAAATGAATTCAAAGCACATTCAGAACATTGGAGTTAGTCATCATGGCTATCAATCAATACTTTATGTTCCATAGGCCTTTCTTTCACTTGAAAACCCACTCAGAGGAGTCAGACTGAGGTAACCATAATCTCTACGCACACAGTGCCCTTCAACCATGACAGATACAGAAATGAGGCACAGCCAAGAAAGTCTCTGTTACCTCAAGGAAGGATTTTAGGTTTAAGACTGAAAATGCAAATCCTTGAGTGTCAATTTGGACATGTTAGGGTTATTTTTTTCAGAAGTGGTTTGAACCAAATTACTTAATTTTAACTCTATAATGAATGTCAGTGACATTCCTCTACTAGCCTGGCATTAATGTATGTCATTATGAAATCATTTTGCAAAACCCACTGGCCAATGCCAGTATTTTTAAAATTCACTTTTTGTGCATTAGATGACTGTACATCATGGAAAATTAATAGAGTGTGTAGTTAAATAAACTATGATTCAAATATAGTTACGTACATTAATTACTTTGGTTTGACAATTCATTCTACACAACTTAGAAAATGAGTTTTACCTTATGTTGAGAATTTGTTAAACTTAATGTTTAGGTTTTGAAAAAACTGACACAAATAGATACCAAAAAAAAGAAAAATAGAAAATAGAACAAAATGAAAAGCAAGCTTTGAAAAGGTAACTTGATATGAACAAACAAAAAGAGGTAAAGTAGCAAACAAAAATTCTATCACTAAGAAGTGATGACATAAAAAACAAAACTTAAAATCAAACCCAGAAACATCAGAATAACAGGCAGGAAAGAGATAAGGATGCAGACAGGAAGTGAAGAGAACCAAGAGGAAGATTACCAACATAAAACAGGAAATTTCCATACTAAAACAACAAACCATAGGACTTAAACATCAGTCTTTCTTTGAATGATGCATCGTTATTTCAGAGTTTGAGTGCACATATCGACACAATGCTGAGTGTAAATTGTTGCAACTTTTATAATGAAAAGTTTAAGTTCTTTCACACTGTTACAAATGTCCACATGTGGTGAGAGGTAAACTTGACTGAATGTGGAGCAGAGAGTCTGTCATGAACCTTCATAAATTTCCAAACATGGTCTTAGGTATCTACATTTTGACCCCATTCTATCACCATCATTGTTGTTTCAAGTGGCTTCACAGAGATGTCTGAGTTTTGAGGTGTTCTGAAAGTTGGTGGACTGTCAAAAGTGATCTTGGCCAGACATCTAAAAGTGGGCCTGTCATATATTTTTATTTCAATGTGGGGCATTTGACAGTAGTGAATGAACTGGAATGGAAGGTGCTTGGCATTTGGTACATAAGAGCAACAAGCAAGCAAGTCAAAAAAGAAGTCAGGGTAAAATAATTATTAGTAAATAAGGCACTGGTTCAACTGTAACACTGTCATAATGCTCCACGAATGATCAAGGCTGAAGGAGGTAATAGGGGGAAAAGAAGTAGGGGGAAAGAAGGAAATTAGAGTTGATAAGCTAAAGCAGCTTTTCTCCTCAGTTCTGAGTTGAACAGCCTACCTTTGATCTCAGCATTTTAAAGGATTTAAGAAACTCTCAGAAACGTGTCACCTCTTAGTTGAGGATAAAATATGGATTCTGAATCAACAATCCTTAGAATTTAAACACCAGCTGCACTAATGTGTCAGCAATAACTTGAGTTAGTTATTCTCTCTGTTGAGAGAAATGCGACTGCAGCAACTGAAAGAAATATTATGTTTAGAGATTCTGATATTTAGTCAGTATTAAAAGATATAGTAGAATACTCATGGCCTGTTTGTGTGTTTAAGTAGTACATTGGATCCACTGACTACCACAAAATAAATTTTGGGTCTTCTCAAAAAGTAAAAGTAATATTTACATTATACTTTAGAGTTTATATGTATGTTGAGTTATTGAGAGATCAGGAACTGCAGTGGAAATGTGGTTGCAGTGACCAAGCAGTTCATACATAAATTGCTAGAAATATGGATATAATATGGACACCACTCACTAATAAGAAATGTGACCTTTCTCTCAGCCTCAACTGTACTTTGTACATAGCACCAATTATCAACATGAGTGTATTAACACGCCAGGATAAGCAACACTCGCTATGCTCATTGTATGTATTTGTTAATATACCTGTAAGTTAATAATTTGAGACTAAATGTCCGTGACAAAAACTGAAAATAAAGAAACAGCGTAGTTTCTCTGTTGCAATTCATATATATCTATATCCATGTATGTAACTATGTATGTAATTATGTATGTAACTATGTATGTATGTATGTATGTATGTATGTATGTATGTATGTATGTATGTATCTATCTATCTATCTATCTATCTATCTATCTATCTATCTATCTATCTATCTATCTATCTATCTATCTATCAACATGGTTAGAGAGAGAGAGAGAGAGAGAGAGAAAGAGAAAGAGATACATATTATTATTCTTTTTTATTTTTTATTCATGATGCCCCCAGGGAAAGGTGTTTGGAATAACTAATGCAATGGAATGCAGCCCAATATTTGTTGGGTTTGCTGGAGTGTAAATGGATCTAAATTCACCTCTCTGCTGAATACTCTCTACTGACAACTCCCTTCTATGCAATTCATATGCTAGTTGATACTACAACTGTTACTTGTAATCCCAGCATCGGACCACATTATCTATTCCATTTGTTTCAACTTTTAAGTGTCATTTTTTACACGTTTTTGTTAGTGTTTTAGTTTGTGAAAGGAAAGATAAAACCCCAAATTCTTCAAATGCAAAGTATTGCTTTTTGCTGATAAACTCTGGCACTTTTATAAGGGATTTTACACAATGGTTCCACATCAAGAGACACTTTCAAAATAAATGAAACAGATCAACAGAGGCATTTATGATGGCAAAGAAAATCAGTATTAGCTACATCAGTGGGTGACCATGAGTATTGCCACCACCATCTGAGGCTGCCCTGTGTGTAAGATGTATTTAAGTCTTGGTGTCCTCACATGTCATCAGTCTTAAACTACATATCCAAATAATGCCAAGCTGTGCACTTTCAGGATCTTACCCGGTATCCGGAACATAAATATCCCCACCCTTGGCCTTGGTTGCTATGGCGAGGGAGGATGGAGAAAGTCTGCACAAATAACTTGAAGAAACAGCACTGATTTTAACAAAGGGGCTGTGTGACCTAGGCATCAACTCTGCTGGACTTAGGTATAAATAAGTACAGTAGCAGACAGAGAGGTGGCAGACAGAACAGGGGGATGTTAAATTACATGCACAGCATTAATATAAACCAAGAGCAATAT
>JAPZDZ010000014.1:16533106-16544540 GCA_029783805.1 Acanthurus tennentii
TGTGAGCTTTAAGTTTTAATAAAGCCACAGCAGTTACACATGACTTCAGTTGTCACATATTTTCCTTCTTTCTTTAGAGGACCAGAATAGTTGTTGTACAGTGAACGTGGTGTTTTAAGATGTCAGTATCAAGCAAATTACATCCACGTATTATTAACAACTTTTAGAGTGACAAAAAGAATCAGATTAGTATCGGATAGGTGTCGGCCGATCCTCAAGGCTGCGGTATCCGATACTAACTATCGGTATTGGATGTGAAAAAGTGGTATCGAGCCATCCCTACTAAAAATAAGAGGTTAAAAGCTAAACATGTTTGAGGGAAACCTGAAGAGTTTAGTGATAAGTTTCTATGGGTTTATTACTATAAGCAACAGATTTCACAATACACAGTCATTTGATCTATTAATAAAAAAAAAAAATACTGATCAAGGAACTTTAAGGATCATAAAGTCTAACTGCACATCATTTCTTTATGGCACTTAAAGCATGCTGACTCTAACTGCTCTCCTACAGAAACTTGCCCCTGGTTAGTACCTGTGATTCAAAACCAAGCACTGTATGAATCCTGTCAAGCGCCTTTGCACAAAATTTCCGCTTCATAAAAGTCAGGGAAATGGTACGGAATGCAACCTTGGCCCCTGGTGTTACTCTCTATCAGCAATACTTCTACCTCAGGCCGTGTTTACCCCCTACCCCATTACCCATGATGGAGTGGAAGATCCATTACAGCGACTGGCAGCTCGCTTCAACCCGCAGCCAATGAATGCTGCTAAATAATGCAAAAAAAGTCATGGTTGGAATCAGTAAGGGAATTCATATTATTCATATACTTTACTGAACTTCTCTGTTGACTAATAACAAGATAATGAGGTGATTATCAAATACAGACTTGGATGTCGCTGCCATTAAGTTGAGTAATGTTGCAGTTGTCCTGGTGGATTTGGTTTTCATATCTTTCCTCCTTAAAGAAAATAATATCATGCAAACCATCAGAAACAGGGACAAAAAATGGTTTACGTCCAGATGCCTTCAGCCACTGAGTTGGACCGCTGTCTCAAGTGTGTGGAGAAAAAAAAGTGCTGATTCATTTTCTTCTGCCAGGATTGGCTACATACTATGTGTAACTAGAAAGACTGATTTGAGGTGCCAGATAAATTTAGGTTTTAGTGCCACTTTTGAAATGACCCTGATAGAAAAAGATGACAGTCTAGTGTTGAGAGGCCTCAGCTCGGGTGTGATTGAACTGAGTCTTTGACTATTATTTCTGGTTTCTCAAGGTCTTAATGTCCGAACATGCAGGGGAGATAATTTTAAAGTAGAACTGATATTAGGAACATTAATTTCTGTCAAGAAATCAGAGCCTATAATCTTAGTTTTACCTAAATTTGCTTCACCTGACTTTTCATATCTATATAGTGAATTTGAACTCAGTTTGGAGTCACTTGTTTTGGCTTAGGAGGTGGAGCAGGCTGCCTGTTGATCACTTGTTGGCATTTTGATCCCATTCCTCCCCTATGTCCACATCTCAGAGTGTCCTGAAATCCTGAGTTGTTCCCCAGCAATGAAGGATGCACAAGCCAGTAAATTCTCAATTTCCTGGTCCAAAGTCTGAATACATGGTGAGGGTTGAATAAGGAAAGGCATCCAAATCACAAAATGAGATGTTCATGTAAGTTTGGGCTAGTCCTTGTTGCAAAGGAATTGGAATCATATGAAGAAAACAGGGAGTTCAAGCTCACTGTTCAGATGTCTGGCTCAACTTCACTGTTTTAGTTCTCTAACCACTATTTTAGGCTGCAGCAAGAAGCATTTTCAGAGAAAAAGCTCTAAAATCCCTCTGTACACCACCTGCTCAACACCCAACAGCAGACAGACCGACACAGTTAGAGACTAGCTGGTGAATATAATGGAGCATTTAGAAGCTAAAGAATAAGATATTTCCCACAGGAGGAGAGATCACAAACTAAACTAAAAGACCAAAAGAAGAGGAAATATTGGATTTATATTTATTATGGATAGAAGCACAACTGGAGATGAGTCATCATGTATCTCTGTAACTGTTGCATGTGGAAATGTACCTCTTTGCTATTAAGTCTGTAGAACTAGTCACAATGTTTGTTTACACACCACCTTCACATGTACAAACAATTTAATAATGCAGAGCAAACAGAGGGGAAGACCAACTGAAATATACTTTCAACTGAAGAGAAAATGGTGAATTTCATCAATCTTATGTTATTGTATGTTATTGTATATCACTAATTACCAGTGTTAATTTTGACAGCAAATTCTGATTTAGTCTTAGTCTTTTGAATAACACACCATTTAGTTTAAGTAATATTTAGTTCATCTGAAATCTTTTAGTCTTAGTCTAGTTTTTGTCTATATTTTAGACCAAATATTAGCAGATTTTAGTCGACTCGTTTTTCTACAGAATTTCAGGTCATTGGAAGTATCCATCAGTCTGTTGTGGAATGGTATTAAGGTTTGAATATGCAATACAGACACAGATTTATTGGTTGTAATACAAAACATGTATTTTATTTTATTCTTTATGTCAAAAACATGACCGTTGCTTTTTCACAAAAGATAATCTCACATAATAAGCATAAGGGCCTGCTCTTTCTGAAAAATATACATGCTCCCTGAAAAAGATATGCATTCTCCCTGAATGATATGCAATGCATATGACATTCTTTCAAGATGAAGTACAATAGTATTGAAATACATAATCACCTAACTCTGAAATTATTGTCTTCTACTGTTTGTGCAAAATCAAAATCAAAAACATTAAGAAAAATAAAGTGCAATTATCAAAAATAAAATAACTATTGGTTGCAATGCCATTGCACAAGGTATCTAAATACAGAAAATTCACTACTGTTAATGTTCATTTCTGTTGTTAATGAGACATACTGTTGCCCTCAGACAAGGTGCACTGCAAAACGTTAGCATGTTGCTAACGAGGGAAGTCAGCTGAAATCCTGAGGTGTGCAACTGAACACAAATAAATATAATGTAGGTAAACAACCTAACTGTCGTGAAAATATCTTTAAAACTGTGCGAAGTTCTGCAAACTCGTCTTTGTCCTCCTCCTGTGAGTGTGTAACTTCTGCTGCGTTTAACTGTTGCGCCTGCACTTGCAGCGGCTTTTGAAAATGGCTCTGCTGCTTTATAGATCAACCTTCCCTCAAAAGATTCGCTCTGATTGGATTTCTTCCTAACTTGTCCCGCAAAAAGGATAGTTTTGAATGGATCTCTTCTCCATTTGTCCTTCCCTAACATTTTCGTCTTGTTTTTATTCTAAAGCGTCAGTTATATTTCGTCACAGTCTTCGTCATCATATCTGACTTTTTATGTTTAGTTTTTATTTAGTTTTTGTCTGTGAAAAAGGTTAGTTGACTAATATTTTTTGTCATAGTCTTAGTCAACGAAATTAACACTGCTAACTACAAAACTTTAACTAAGATTAGGTTGGAGACCAAATTTACCTGTTGGGCCACAGGCAAAAAACAATAATTGCTTGATATTTTCAATCCAAAAATTAACATATAGTCCAACTGGCTGTGAGGTATCGCTGTTGGGTAGACATTTTTGGTTAGACATGAGCAAAGCAACACAGTATTTAAGAATAGTACAGCAAAATTGTTGATTAGATTAATTAACTCAGTTACACCTAAGAATGGTGACAGAAATAAACAAGTTTGCATATTTCAACATTTCACATCAACCAGCACCTGTCTAAAACAACAAAAATGGAAAGAAACAAGAACAAAAAGAAATATTTATTGCAGGTTTTAATTTAAATACATGCACACATGCTAAGGTCACCAAAATACTTGTTGAGAGATGTGATATGATGGTCATTTGCCATTATCATACCTGCATTTAAGAAAAAGAGCTAACATTTACACTAGCCAGACCACATCCTTTGTATAATATGGACTATACAGCGCTTTAAATGGGCAGCAGCTGCCAAGGACTTGTTGGCAAGCTAATCTCAACTTTCCACATGGAACACAAAGTTAATAGCATGATGGGTTCTTCACACTGTTAAATTTCTAATTGCTAGTGGTACATAAACAACTCTATTGTGGTTTTTCAAAAATCATTGTCTTGTGTCTGTGTGAATGTGAGTTATAAGTCTATGATTTGCTTTAGTCAGAAGCACAACGAGGAGCAGGGGTAAGAGATTTTTCCAAATCAGAGGCCACAAATGAACCATGATGCTGTCATTAGTCACATTAACATTAAGAGGCTCTGCATTACTCTGTGCTGTCAGAAATCATAATTCTAGTTTGGTAAGTTCAGGAATCTCTGGAGCAAGGACAGCACAGTAGTTTCAAGGTGTGTTCAAAGCTGATTTCATAGGTAAATCAAATGAACTATGGGGTTTGTGCAGCTTTTAGCCAGTGAAGTGCTCTATAGCAGCCAATAACCCTGTGGCCCCACACCAGGATCTAGCAATCCTAGTTCCCAAATGTCCACAGAAGCTGGGATAAGAAGTAGTTTTATTTCTTTTTTAAAAATCCAAAAAACATAACCCAGTAACTGGATTGTCAACTGGATTGTATGTATTTATTTTCACAAAAACAATGTGAACAAAAGTTTGAGTTTGACTTTAAAAATGGCAGAGCTTGTAAAAAAATCAGATGCTATTAAAGTGTAAGATTTAAATAAGGCCGAATTATGAAGTGTAAGGGTGTTACTGACTTGCTTACAAGCTAACTTTAAGCCTTTTTTTTAAGGAATGTAAATTAGTCCATCCATCAGCAAAATGCAAATGGCTGTGAGAAGGATAATCTAAAGTCAAGAGTGGCATAACAATGTTTAAGTAATTTTCCATTTTTTTTCTATATCAGCAAAAAATGTCCTCTGTGTTTTTCTGTAACCATAAAACACCGAATTTAGATTTCAGAATTTACATGTGTCTTTGTGTTGGTGTGTGCAAAATGCATGTGTGTGTGTGTGCTTTTGTGTCACAGATATTCTGTTTCCATGACAACCTTCTCAACACCACCATGCTGCTATCCTGTTAGAGTGGAGCTGTTTGTGCTTGTGCTGGTTTGTGCTTTGGAAGAGCCCCTTAACTCTATTACTTTATACAGATTTGAAATCCATATTAAGGCCCTGACTCACTGCTGTCTCCCTGTGCAATTAATCTACATATACTAATATTTCCTAACAAATAACCCCATAATAATGTTCTATAATATTCCTATGGTATTCCTACGAGGACTAAATGTGTCTCCGTAGCAAAGAAGGCTCGTGAAAACTGAGTTTATGGAGCGTTTTATCAATCTTTATAGAACCCTCTTGATATCAATTTAACACTCCTTTAGGATATGCTATGCAGCTGATGATTTTGCTGTGGGAAGTGTATGATATCCTTCTTTCAATCACTATCTGACACTGTAGTTATTATATATCATGAGGGCTTGCAGACAAAAGGCAAATCAAGTGAACAGCAGGGGAAAAGTAAGATGCTGGAGCGGATAAGGTGTAAATCTCTATTAAATGCAGTCTTCCCCAGCACTGGGATGAAATATAAATGGTGATGAAGTTTACAGACCTGACAAGTGATGACAAGGTTATCATAACTTAGGCCAACACATGTCCCGGCTGTGTTAATCTCTCTGGTATAGCTCTGCGATTACATAGCATGTCCTTGACATAGATAGTTTATGATACGCAGCTCGGCTGTATATTACAACAGGTATAGGACGCTTATCTGAATACCACAGCTTCCACCGCTTATCAGTGAAATTCTCACCTTATATCTTTTATAAAATAACTACCACAGCAGCTCTGTGGGATATTCTGTACGGTTATGCAGTGGATCTCTTAATGGAAGCCTTACATAATCCAACACAAAATATTTCACTTTCACAGCATATGAGACTATCAGGGTTTTTTTTACTGGACACAATGACATCATCTATCAATGTCACTCTTAACTGAACAAAATATGACTTTGCTGTGGTTGATGTTTGGGTAGGTTAAGACATAAAAATCCTAATTTAGCTTCTGTCACATGCTTTTTAGATTAAATACGTAGGCATGGTTTAATTATGAGAGGATATTGAATCCAAATCAATCAATTACACAAAATGTACCAGCAAGAAAGTCATTGGTCATCGATGTCTATCCAGAATAACTCCTCCATAACCACTGATAAAAAGTAATTCTGTGGGTCTGATTTACATGAGCTGTGAAGTGTCACTAAAATGTCCATCCTTTACTTAGAAATTGGACTTAAAAAAACATGCAATAGAAAGCAATAATATCCCTTTTTTCAGCTGCCATGGTGGACATATTTAAAGTATAGACTGATGTTTTTAGAAATGAGAAAAAAAGATCCTCATACTGCATACACTGGGGTACATACCTGGTGGAAAAGAATCATTGCAAAAATAAAACTCTCCTGGAATCAACAAAAAACTGATAGACAAAATACCACCAAACGTCCAGGCTATAAAAAGACTGTTGAGTAAGGACTTAGGCTATGCTATCACCAGGATGGATCAGGATAAAGTTTATAGCAGGGCCCTTGCTGTTTCTGAGAATGTGTGCTAAAAACCTAACTCACCAAAAACACTGCTCCAATATTATTTGACTTCTGGCAAGCTAGAGGGGGTCAGTCTGAGAACATCAGGCTTCCGCTGGAAATGTTTAGACAGAATGAACATACCTACACATTGAATGGGAATGTAGTAAAATAAAGAGGATCTGTAAAGATTTGATACATTGAGCCAATAAAGTGAAAAATGCGCAACAAGGTCTGAACCCATCAATATGTAAACTTAGAGTCTTCTTCAGACTTGTAGACTGACCAGTAACCTAAGGGGTTAGCTTTAGCCTTTACAGTTGCTAAGTAATTACTATTCAGGAATTTGAAGGATGCTTCAACCTATACCATGTAAAAGAAAGAAAAGAATCATACATAGCAACATGGGCTATACAAATACAAGAACATCTTAGCTTATTTTACCTGAACACAGCACAGCTCTGAACTGCTCAAACTTACGGTGTAAAAAATTAGGAATCTGCACAACACACATAGTGCTTAACTACTCTGTACGCTTGACAATCCTCTCCAATTAAAATTATGCTTTAACAAGCAAATGTGTTTGTCAGTGCAACTTAATTATGTTATTCCCAGAGCAGAACATGATATAGGCGTCTCTGCCTTTCGTACAGTCTGAACTGAGCTGTATTAATCTTTTATTGACAGTGTTATTATTACAACATTTTTTTGTGTTCATTCTGTATAGTTTTATTGCTTGGTTTGTTTGTACAAACTTGAGTGAGCAACTGGGAAATAGGAAGGTGAGTGGGTTAAAGTACCATGTATTAATTGTTGACATTTGCTCTTGTAAACTGCAAACTGTTATAAAAAGATTAAAAAGAATTTGATGACATTCATTTCTGATTACATCAACGTTATAATAACATTAATAAAAGTAACATTAATAATTAATACTCTAGGCAAAAGAGGGATTTTGCTGTGAAATGCTTAAATACATTTAATTTAAAATATTGATGGCAATAACAAAATAGAACTCATCATATATTTTGTATCACTGAGTCTCTAAGGTTTGAAAGAGGTCTGATTTGGTGCACTCTATCTTAGCGAATGAAATCTGACCAAGGCTGGATCGAATTTGCATCCAGTCTGATCAGCCTGAGTATGGTGTTATATTGCCACAAGTCTCAGGTCTGTGTTATATTAGGTCTCATACCTGAGTGAGTTTCTATCAGCTCTGATCACATGATACATCCCCATCATTATCATTGTAGAAAGATGTGTTTTGAGGTGATGTAGAAAGTGTAAACAAACAACTGCAGGCACAAATGACATGCATTGTTGCACTTTTTTTCCACCCACGACTGCTTGCTAATTGATGGCATCTCACGCTTCTGCCAGTGATTATACAATCCGACACAGCAAAGAGTGAGAAAACATCAACTCAGAGCAAAATAATCCTTATATACAGCCATGGGAAACTGTTTTCTTATGTATACAACTTGACAGCAATGGTTTGTCCGTAAGAAAAAGGAAACAGAAAAAATAAAAGAGCAAAGAACCACAAAATCTAAAGAACAGTCAAACCACTGTTTAATCCTTTTCCAAGCAAAACTGTTAAACTTCCCCTTCTTCCAGCCTCTTTAGGTGTGAGGATTTGCTTCTCGTCTCTGATTGGGATTAGACTGGATTTAGTTATCCTCTGCTCTATTCGGATTAGACCTGATTTGCTCAGAAGTCACACTACATGTATGCCCAAGCACCCATATGTAATGTAATGCTACCTCTGCCATTGTTTTAAAGATAATGCTCAAACTCTACAATTACCTGTGAGGAAAATGCAAGTACATCAATTTGTCTCTTGTATTTAGGATTCCTATGGTGCTGCTACCAGACAATTCTATTTCAGTGTGATCTCACTGTGGCAACATCCCGAGTCTGTTATATAGAATCGAAAAATAATGATAAAAATTTACTTCTTTGATTTCTTATGTCTCTAATGTCACACGGCTTATTGACAAGTGAACTAAGCCTGCAGAACCATATGTGGACTCACAAGTACGGTGTTAATTAAATTGACACTTTGAATGTGTCAAAATGTTGGGCTGGAGATGCATGAGAAGAGCAGGAGTCAAATCTATTTCAGTCTTTGGAAATATAGCTGTTTTTGATTACTGTTGGTTACAGGGTGCCTATAGTATTCCTCAGCTCATATACAGAGGAGCCTTTTACATCAATCCTAATCAAAGCTCACCTGAATTTAAGTTTTTTGATTATAGCTTTTCCAAACTGGCTGTTATATGTCAAGCACCATCTACATGATGTGTGAAAGAACTATGAGATAAAAGAGTCGCTTTTGAAATTGAGTTTTTTTCTTTAGGGTGTAATAACTGACATGAATACAAATTACAGCAGGTTCTGAAGGACCTGTTAAAATGCTTGCTAGTGTTACATACATGCTGGATTAATACATACAATATGTGCTGCATTAATGGACCTTTTCTCAACAGATGTTTTTCCTTGTTGCAGCATGAACTGAAGTACCTTAATAAAAAACAGCCGTTATTATCATAATTTGTCACAACAGGGTTTTTCCTGCTATGACAGGACAAAGGTTCTGCTGTCAAAAAAGGTCTTTTGTGAGTCCTGTGAGTCTTAAGGAGAAAAACCACACCTAGATTCACTTAATCCAATCAAGGGAGGCATGTCAGTGATAAATTGTCTCTCAACAGACTTTTTTCACTTTGACATGAAACTGGAGGAAAAGCAGGTGTAAATAATAAAATGAATGATGTCTGTGTCCCATTTATCTGCGTCAGTTTGAGGGTCGTGGTATTATTCATGCCTGCTCACTGTCACGGCTTACTGGGACACTTGGAAAGAACAGAGTCATCTTTAATGTTATTAGTAACGCTCCTGCTTTTTCCTGCTATAACAAGTCAAAATATCTGCTGTGAAAAATGACTGCTGGCCAGCCCAAAGGGATCTCAATCCATGAATGTCACTAATAAAGTCTATGTCAGAATACCAGAATAACAGTTGTTATGCTAGCTTGTTGGTGGCATGGATAGTTGGTGGGGGACACAGAAGAGTATGGTGGGATTAACCAGATCAGCACTGATCTGCAACACAGTTTAACTGGCTTGACTGAATGCCTTACTAATTAGACTTGAAAAATATTATCAGCATATCAACATTGTTGCAACAGCAATTTTTGAACTTTGGGCAAAACCAATTCAGTTGTTTTGCCCTGTATTTCCATAAAGTTAGCCACGGCCACAAACTGCAGGAGTTGGAGGATAACCAAGACAGGTTAGCAGTAACCTGTCTGTACGGCAGTAACTAACCCCCCTCCCCCAGCAGTATCTGTCGTAGAGAGACAAAAAGAAAGTATGATTGGATTAGCAACAATACATTAAAAACACAGTTTTTGTATTTCATGTTTTGTTTGCATTTAATAATATATGAACAGGGATGTATTCTAATTGAGTCTATCAAAATTCAATCTCCAACACAATATGCAGACAATAAGATTTACAAGTTGTATAATGAAACAACATTGATTATTATTGATTTGATTGATTATGATTATTGTTATTGTATAACACTGATCCTCTCATCTGACACCAAAAAAGCACTTTCCTAGAGAATGTTGAACCTCTCCTCTTACCAGGATTGGTATATAGGCCCTAAAAAAATCAAGCACATCATCATCATCATCCATTAAAGAGAATCATCCTTTTTATTTTTCACCCCTGATGCTTCGACTGTCTTCCTCTAAGCCCAAGTGGTGTTAAACAACTCTTACTCTAACTTACCAAACTCTAACAACAGTGAACCTTTTCTCATGCTCTTGGTCAATAGTAAGACCACAGTCTCAGCAGGTCGTGTCAGGGAGAACATTTACATAGCAAATTGTTCTCATTCCCCATGCGCTCAGAAAAAAAGAGGTTATGAGCTAAAGCCTCTAGTCTAATTATTGCCGTTCTGTCCTGAATTCTACAGCTTCACGCTGTGTGCAAATTTCACCCTTCAATTGACTTAATACCCTTGAGTCAATACTCTTACTCTAATTTAATACTAAAAAGAGCTTTTGACCTACGTACTTGTGGCATCCATTATTCTGAATGGCTCCATTTATCATGTTATAGGGGCTGTTAACTGTGGGGGTGGGGGTGGGGGTGTGGGGGGGTCTAAATGGCACCAGAAAAATGCCTTTAAGCATTTTTTAACCATTCATAAGTATTGTTATTAGTACAGCTATCATATGGATTTTTTTCTGCACCATATATTAAAGTTGAAAATTTTTCTGATTGTGATATATAAAAAATGACCTGCTCTCTTGGTTTTCTCTGAAGCCCTGCATCTACCTGTATCAGTTTTGGTTGTAATTTTCATTTTCTGCACATTGTGCTTGATGAGGTTAAATAACTTCAACTGTCACAGTCTCTCTGAGAGTACAGAGCCCTGCAGTGAAGACTCATTCCACCAAAACACATCACTCTGAACATTATAGGGCTGTAACTACAGGGAAACAGCTTTGCACACATAGTTTGACAGAGACATAATAATTTTAAAAATAATATAATGAGGTAGCAGGAAACAGTTGGTGTTTCTCACTGTTATCTGTCTTATAGAGTGTTTTAGTGACTCCAACTATTTGAGTAAACTATAGGATCAGAACTATTATAATGAGCAAAAAGGAAACTTTACCACTTTTACTGAAGAATTCAACAGTTGCATTTGATGTGATATTCATTTATTCCATCAATTCTAATGTGATGGGTTGTTAAAAACATTTTAAGCTATTTTTTTGAGGCTGCATTAAATGAATGAATTTATGTGCAACTTACAAGCAGTGGAGCAAGCTGCAAACACGACACTGACAAATGTGGTGAATATGTTGCC
>JAPZDZ010000014.1:16652020-16669059 GCA_029783805.1 Acanthurus tennentii
CCCTTTGTACAGAGAGATCAGGTTCTCTTCCCTGTGGAGAAGAGTCATCCATGTTGCAGAGCCATGTTCCTTCAGTAGCCCAGAACAGAACGATACCTCAGAGGATTTTTTATCTTTTTTTTGCAAGTGTCATGGCCACTGAACCTTATTGTACATGCTTGAAAGGGTAGGGTACATTAAGTGTATTCAGTTTGTTGCAACCTGCTGCCTCACCACTGAATGCCACTAAATCTTAAACTAGACCTTTATTTTTAGATAAAATGCTTGTCAGATCTGAGTCCACATCTTCTGCCTCTTCTATTTGAATAAAAGGATTTTCTTGTCTTACAGGATATTCTACTGGTTGACATTTTGGATTTTCCTCTCAAAGTTACATCTCACCCAAAGAAACTTTCAACTAAAATTACCTGGTATTAGGTAAGAAAATAAAAATGTCATTGCAGTGTGTTTTTTAAGAGGCAACAACTAGTCTTTAACTCTAGAATTTCATCAGCCTCTATTTATCACTTAGAAAACTTCAACAGTAGGTCTTATCAATAGAGAGCTGTGGCACTATTACTATACTCACATACACAAGTATATGTGAAGCTGATTTTTCTTTTTAAACATTAGTGTGTCTTGGTTTGCACAACCCATTGTTTGGCCACTTTTCAGTGTCAGTAATATTTTTATTTATATGATATGCTGCCCACCCAGTGCAGTAGATAATTTATATTTACGCCCGGGCCTGTTTTATTAACAGTGAAGGTCCTCTGAAGAAACACACGTAAGCCACTGTAATAGTGTCTACCTCACTACCTCAGTCTACCTTCTTGCCAGACGCTGATTAGTGATTCCTTTTCAACACATCCTCTCGTGGACTGGCTTCCCCAGCTACCTGTGATATTGTACTGCAGCCAAAAACAATGTGAGTAATACAGTGCCAGAATATGGGTAGCACAAAAAAACTGAAAGGGAGATAGAAATAATCACCCAAATGAATTCCTGGATTTCCACACAGACAGAAAGCTTATATTTCTAGTTAATACATGAAACCCCCGCAGTCGCACCCGGATACAAAAACAACCTGGATTTCTAAAGCTGTGTAGGTGTACCTTAAAAAAATGCAAAGACTGGCAGTGCAGTTATCTGGTGCAACCCTATTTGAAATAGGTCGGAGGCATATGTTTGCAACACTAATATAGTCTAAAAAATAATAACTCGAAATGCTGTAGTAACATAAATAAACAAAGATCTCATTCTCAAAAGAAACCCCCATCATATTCAGAGAAGGCTTGAAAAATGTAGCTCTGCAGATTGGTATATTTTTCTTGCAGTAAGAGATCAGAGACACACTGTTGTCAGGAGGCATTTTAGATTTAGATTTTAGATCTTGTCCAAGATTAAAAAGATGTGAGGTTGCACTCTGTCAAACATACAAATGAACCACCTCCTACACAGTTCCCCCTTGTTTCTGTGCAACATACAAAACACATACAAAACTGGGTTAATAATCTCAGTGAGTATTGTTGCAGCAGCCAAATTAGTCACTGATATAACAAAGTGAAACCGTGTAGAGACACTTGACAGCCTGTGAAACTCTGCAGTGGGCAACAGTTTTTGGTAAAAAAAAAAAAAGAAAGAAAAAACCTCTGAAAAACATGACCTATGTTACCTGCTTAGCTCTAAATCAAAGAAAGATAAAGTTCAAGTTCAGCATTTACCTAAATAAGAGGATATCATATCATTTAGCATTTGTGTGTAACTCACAAAGATTTCCGCCAGAGAACCTTTCTGTGGTTGATAAAGTATAATGTTTGCAGTTGTGCAATTGTCACATTCAGGCACATTTAGGCATCAAAACTACACAGTTACTTTCAGAAAAAAACAGCCTCCCCCCCACTTCCACCACCTGCAGTTAAATGAATAATTCTGTACAGTTGTGCTATTATGATGAAAAAAAACCTAGCAAAGTGTTCACAACATTTGCATTAGTTCTGGCATAGGTGTCTCCAGGTGCACATTAGCACTGATAATACACTCACACACATATGCATACACACACGCACACACAGACACACAAGGTGAAAACAATACTGGCCATGGCATGGCGGGTTACAGTGTTTGACAGACTGGGATGTATTTGGTCCCACGAATTCTCATACTTTGAAACTGTTGCTTGGTGACTGAGACATCAACATGCCAGTCATTATGCATTTCTGACACCCCAAGGCCACTGACCACTGATCCATGGGACGTACTGGGATGGTCTGGGTCAATATCTCTTAACGGTTGTGCTAATGCTTGATCGATAGCAGTGGCATTCCTCGCTTCCTTGAGAGCCTGTGCCAATCGATCATGGCAATCGAGCCGAGTAGACTAGCAGCACTGGAGTCAGTCAATGGGGATAGCTGGGTGACAGCTGAATCGAGGTAATCACGTCTACATATCAGTAATGTGGAAGCGATGGCCATCATTAGGCATGTCTGATCAGTAGCTTATGGATGTCAGCAATCTCTACCACACTGACAAGCAGTTGTAGCGTAGCCCACCCTACTGCATTTGAATGATACCAGTACAGCAAGGGAAGAACTGGGTTGTTCGAACAGATAACTCGGACAGAGCTGACAGGGCATTCTTCATCCTGCTGCATCTGCTGCTATGTGCAGCTAACTTAGTTAGGGAGTTGTGACATCATTATGCAGGACGTTGCTGTCAACTCAGAGACTGTGAAGAACTGATTTGCTTCAACTTCATGCTTCGATATTCATTCAACACGGAAATAAGTGTGCTTTAAAGAGTATTGAGGTATAACTGCCTATCCTCTCAACTACATTATGGGAAAACTCCCTCCACCCCTCCAATGTATTGACATTTTGATTGGAAGCCATTTTGGCACACCTCTCTCCTTTTCCCTTTTCCCCTTTATTCTAAAACAATTCACTGGAAAGTAAAACATCAATGTTATGCCTGTTGGGAGAGCACAGAGTGAGCACTAAAGCAAGCTTTGAACCATTAAAACCTTCCTGTGAAAAACATTGAGATCTATAACCTCCAAAAACTGCTCACATTCACACACAAACACTCCAAACATGCACACACCCACTGTGCTAAGCCGGATGCATAAACAAATGCATGCACGCATACACTGCTATACCCCTGGGATCCTACAGCTTACCAGGATGCTAAACCTGCTGAGAAATGCTTAGCACAGTGGGATATAGCTAATTCATTACCTCACATTCAGCCTGAACACATATGCAAAGTCACATCTTTTTGTGTAGTTAAACAAAAAAAAGAAAGTAAGCAAGAAAGGAAAAACAAGTAGAAAAAAAAACAGAAACAAAGAAACTGAACGTTACCCTCACTTCAGTAAAATGATCAGGATTTGAGGCAACTTGTTGGTTTGCTATCTTTTTAAGATAGAGTTCAAAGAGGAAATTACAATTTGTTAAGATGTGGTGGGTAAAGTTTAGCAAGAGACTGTTAAAAGCTAACCTAGCTATGTCCAAAGTTTAAAAAGGCCTCTCAGAAAATAGCTTTAAACATTTTTTATGAAAGTGAAATTAATTTCTGCCTAGACTTCAACACTAGACAGTCCTTGCTGTCTGTTTCCCCAAACAATCAACCTAATCACTGTATAGAGGTCAAAGTTATAAGTAAGCAAACTAGCTAGCAACATACTTTGAACATATATATGCTAATGCCGTGAGACCGTGCACTGTCATTGAACATTTTTTTCTCTCAGGCTCTCTCCTGTTCCCTCGGCCCTAAGTTATAACATATGCATGCAGCCTGGTATACTTTAAAAATATTGCTTTAGTACATTTTTAGCAAGGAAAACATGTTTTTGGCTCACTTTTACTGCTTCAAAATGTTGTTTATGTTCTCTCTGAAATGCATCAGAAGGTTCAAAAATAAGCATGCTTAACCTGTCAATGAACACTGTGTCAAGTGTTAAAAGGCAACAAATACTTAAGCTTTTACACACACTCTGCTTAATTGCCTGTCTAGCCTGCTGATCAGTCCTAATGGTTTCAATGGTATTGTTTTAAATATAGGGGTCCCACAGGGCTGTTTCTTATTCCCACTTTATTTTAATCTACACCAACAACGTTACCTGCAACACTGACAAAATGGGGACCTTATGATATCTGAGCAATAAAATAAACAGAAACTTGGCCTTTTCTGAGCAAAGTGACTCTATGTAGAAGAAGGCCCAGCACCACCTATTTTTGCGAAGGAAACTTAAAACTTAAAAAATTTTGAAAAAAGAGTTTAACTGTTGCCTAAAAGTAATAAAGTAGTTATTTACAACATCACATCCAGGTAAATTTTTTTCTCTGGTAAAACAAATAAAACTTTTCCAAGATTACCATTCACGCAAGTATAATAGTACGCACCACCCATTTCAATACCAGATATATTCACTGAGGCAGTTAAAGAAACCCTCATCAAACTGAGTCCCTAAAACTTCTCTAGTAAGGTGCCTTTGAAAGCCTTTTGGTCGGGATTAACATATTCAAAAGTTATTTATACCAATATGCATACTAATAACACAATAAAATATAAGGGAATACTACTTTAACTCTTGCACATATTTGGATTTTTAGTCAAACTGTTTTGACTTTATGTTTGTAATTTGGCTCCACTGAGCTTTTCATTCCGTGTTCCTGGGTGAGCTACATCAAAGACAAATTTCCATTGCTCTGTGATAAAGTTTTTATGATTATCATTTCTCACGTTTTCCTGAAACAATTTTCATGTACCCATATGAATACAGGAAAAAGGCAAGAAAAAAGTGTAAACCTATAGTCATAACTTATCAATGATGTGAAGTATTCCTCTAAAACATGTCTACCAACTGCCATTTACTGTAAGCCGCACAGTTAATACTAGAATAAGGAAAAAAGGAAGATGAAAAGAACCAGAAAATGAAATGAAAGCAGGAGAAGCAAGTCACACACTGAAGCCTAAGGGAAATGTGGTTCTGCTTCTTCAGATTGAAGTAGACTCTCATGCATTAGTGTGCGCAAGGGAGTTCAAAAGTATGACTCGTGATCACCCATGCATACACACATGCGCAAAACACACACACAAACAAATGCACATGCACCTCTCTCACTGTGATGTACCAAAATGGGCATAGCCTTTTATCACCTCTTCAGTAGTGCCGTCACAACTTGAAATATGTACAAAATTTGTTCCCGGTGGAATCAGACAACATTCCAGTTTACCAGGTTGTCTTGATGCTCACCCGTAAACAAAATCAATGTGTTTTCCTCCCCTCTTCACCGCAGTGATTGCGTGTTTACATCTGTGTTCTCCAGATTCTAAATAGAGCATATATACAGGATGCACATTTTCACACTGTTCTTTGCCACATTATCACCTCTGTCTCTACGGCTTTGTAGTGCTACACAGAAGCCTCCATTATAGAAACCCTACTTTCATATGTGTGTGTGTGTAGGCATGAGAGAGAGAGAGAGACTGTTTATTGCAGAGGCACTTATCCCTGCATCAGTGGGCCTCTGTGCCAACCACCAGCCAGCTGTCACTGTCAGCTCTTCACACTCATGCACACACACATATAGTAGAAACATACGCTGACCCTCTCACTCACCAGATGTGTGCTACACTGCTCTCCAGGGCAGCCCAGATGATATGCATGGATTGAGCTGTAGTACTTTGGGACCACAAGCCAAACTTGCTATGACTTTAAGGACAGTGGTTTGATTTTGATTAAAAAGAGGGAGAGTGAGGCTCATACAGTATCTGTCTGTAAATCTGATATCAGGGTTAAAGCCTCAAGGGTCTTGAAAGGAACATCCGACTATTTCATGAAAGAGTGCTGTTTGTTTTCTCTGGCCATGATCACTGCCTAACCTAACACACATGGTTATTACTAAAATAACAACGAAGGTCTCCTAACTATATCAAAGTACCTATTGTAAACCAAACCATGATCTCTTCTTAAACCAAATGAAACCTTTTCCATAGCACTGTTACATCATATTACTGATTTACTAACCAATGTTTAAGGAAGGCACAGACAAACAATGTCATTTTGTTGATGAAAGCATTGGACTGGAAAATATTTTGATGGGTAGTTCTAGGGCAAAAACAAAGTATTTTGTTTCATTTTACATCAACACTATCTCCTTAAAATCAGGGTACCACTGCTTTGGAACAATCATTGTGATCTGACAGAAAGTTGAGGCTATGTACAGACTATGTTTTTTTAACAACTACATGAGAAAAAATGCAAAAATATCAACTGCTGATATAGAAAAGCCCTTTTTTGAACCACATCTATTTATCTTGTAGCAACTAATGCATGATTACCATGTTTTGGTTGTTTTTTTGGCAACTCAAGGCAGCTAAATTTCTGGGTGAGAAAAACATTTTTCAGTGAACATAACTAAGGCAGTAATTATATCTGCACTGTAAGTGCCCAGTACATTTTCAGGAAAAGTGCTTGATCACAGTTACAACTGCTTATATGAATCAAAAAGTTCGGAACTGAATCATTCCTTTCCAAATGCAGTTCAAGTTATTCACTTACAGCAATTAATCCACTCAATGTTTTCATGTGAGACTTTCCATATATATCCATATATAGATATAGAAAGAAATCAAATTATGAAAATTCAATTTTGTTTTTCTTTGTTTTAATTTACTTTCTAGCTTGCTACCTATCGCTGGTGCTAGTAAAGGCATGACTGCTTGTGATGGAGACTGAAAACAAATATGCGAGGGGAAATCAGCTGATGCCCTCTTGAGCGGATGCATTGTGAGGTCAGAGCTGTAATGCATATTAAAACAGTCAATAAAATTCAGTAGATATACGCTATCAATCAGATGGTTATCTGTATGAGACATAAAGGAAAAAGGGGTTGTAATAATCATCCTATTATAGTGAGTAGTATGAACCAGAAAAATGTCATCACTTTGCTGTTTTCTCTGTAGTAATAATATAAAGTATAGGTAACTGCTTGCCTTAACTAACAGGCCAGATATCTGGCCAGGGCCATTAGAGTCTCCATAGTGTGTATAGACTACATATATCAGCCTAATTTTAATTTCAATTTATATATGATGGAGAGCAACCTTTAGATTTTTGATTTTCAGTTATTTTGCAGCATCGGATGCATGTATGTTAAATTTTGACAAACGTCTGGCAAGATAGATGGTTATAATTGCCACAATACCCAAGAGCCTCAGCCACTAGGGAGAGCTACAGTGGAAAAACCATAAATCAGCCTTAGCACATCACAATGGCTGAACTCATCAAATTTCCCCCAGTAGCAGATAGTGAAGTGATATAAACTGTTAAACTTTTTTTTCTGGTTTTTCATGTGTAATCTGTAACTTTAACCACCATAAGCAGTGCGTGCATTCAACTTAAAGCATTTAGATTAGATGTGTCTAATCCAAATGGTTTTAAATAGTCTTAGTTTACTAAGCTCTTTCAGAGCAAATTCTTTTACCTTTTATTTAAATACAGATTGCTGACTTTAATGATCCTCAAACCAGATTAGGATTTTTAATTTACGAATCCTACACTGCCTTTCAGTTTGAGGAACAGATACAGCTAGCAGAGAGTGTAATAATGCTTTTCTAAGCTTAATTTGCATGTTACCTGAGGAATTGTAAGGGCAATCAAAACAGCTTTATTGCAAAAGAAATTGTCAATTGTAACAAACCCAAATCATAATGGTTTCAAAGCTTTTAAGCTCAGGATGCTTGAAAAAATTATTGCTTTTCTGATAAACTGTTATTGTTATTGTTTTGCTGAGATGGACACTTTTTTTTGGATCAAGAAAACAATTTAAAATGCAGATTATTATGCTGAAAAACTAGCAGTGTTCATAGCAAAGTAAGTTTTTTTTTCTGTATGCATCCAAATCTACTGCATAAAAAAGCTTGGCCCTAAATGTGTCAACCTTATTTTGTGCAACCATTAAATCAATGGGCAGTCAAATAATGAGACCAAAAATAAACAACAATCTGTGCCTGATTAATCTGAAGAGATGACTCTAAGAGAAGGAAAAGTAAAAAAGAAATTCATTTGTATATTTTGGATCATTTTGCATACATTTTTATGAATCCAGTGCTGTATTTTGTTGCTAATTGATTTGATAAGGTGCTTGCAGTATGATTTCATCACTTTAATGAGTATATGTCTACCTATCTGCCTGCCTATCTATCTCAGCATTGTTTGTATAATCAAAACTGAACTTTCAGTTTTGCAGGGGGAACAAGTAGCTCCACCTGCTTTCCTCAAAATGATCTCTCCTTTATAGTGAGATAAATTTCTGAAAGTCATTTAAATTAATTTTGTGTCCTGGTCAGGGTAATTTGCCCTTTTTTTTTAGTCTGTTCTTTTATTTGTTAAATCCAGCTTGTGACATTTAATGAAGGCTTGTTCCTGCAGAAAAATTCATCTGTATGTCAAGTAATGTGGGACAGTTTGATCAAACACAACTTAATGCAAACAGGTTGTGTACCACATCGGCACAGTATAAACTGAATTAGTAAAGGGTTTATAATACTGACAGAGCCACATTTTAAAATAATTTAGGATGAAGCTTGGTAGATGCTGTGTTTTAGCTGTGAATGTTACTGAACAATTGTGAAAGAAATCAAACCCACAAACTACATTCAGTAAACCTCCTGAGACACTGGCAGCCACCACAATGCTGGGGCAAAAGCCCACTTTGCCCAGTTGGTAATTAGGATTTTGTAATTTTTAAAAAAAAACTACTTATTGAGTAAAGGTAAACAGAAACAGACATTTTTTACATTATTTTTTTCAAAAGGAAACGTGCTTTTTTTCTTTTCTTCTTATAGTAAAATTTAAACCTGAAACTGAAAGTAAATTAGGCAATTTATAAGGAAATGTGTGTAGCTATAAGCTTTTTCTTGAGAGAATAATTTATTCATTTGCACCACAGCTTCTGCTACAGTGTCTTTTTCTGCATTGCTGGTGGCTAGATATGAGCGTGGGGTTTGCTATCTGTCTCTACAACATACAACATTTTATTCAGTCCACTTGGCTGTAAAAGTGTTTATAGATAAACTTTTTTTTTTATTTTAGAGAGCATCAGGCTATCTGTTTCTCTTGTTTACAATCTACAATCATCTCCAGCTCTGTACTAAGAGATTCATTTAGTAAGATTTAGGGGGATCTGTTGGCAGAATATGACAAAAAGGTTAATACATGTATCATTTTTAGAGTCACCTGAAAATTAAATTTGTTATATTTTCATTGCCCTAAGAATGTGTCCTTTTATATCTATAGAGACACCAGGTCCTCTCACACCAAATCCACAATGTTTCAATGGACAAACCAAAGACTGGCTCTTCAGAGGGCCTTTAATTTTTCCTATTAGTTCTGAATCTACAGCTCCTTTGAAGCTTTGGGTTCCCAGGTTGTTGCAATCTGCAATATAATAATGAAATGCCACAAAGTCGCACACTGTACCTTTAACTGAATTTTCCATTTCCAAACATGCTGAACTATTCTCCTAAAGCAGTTTCATACATAGAGAACAAAGGTTGTTTATCATGCTCTCAGTGATTTTCAGGGTGTGATGTTCACTGCCTGTTAACTTCAAATTACTTCCGTTTTCTGAACGATTTGGGGATTTGGGTGAACTTTTACACTGACAAGCTATCAACTTAATGGCTGAAGACAAGCCATTCGGAGCAGTAAAAACAAGTATTTCCTGGTGTCACTTGGATGCAGAATCCCATAAATCCTCAGCCATATACAAAAATGTCATTACAGCATGTTTCCTTCCTCTCTGACAAAAGAATACGGATCTCATCCCACATGAGAATTTAAAATCATAAATGTTATCACCGAGAATATATAGTGTTTTGCACCAAGGGTGACTTCCTCTCCTGTTTTGCTTCTCCCCTTGACTCGGTGAGGTTGGTCTCCATTGTGGCAGATCATGGATTAGTCTCTTAGCAGGGATTATAGAGTGGGCAGTAAAGATGATTAAAGACTCCTCCAATATTCTGCCTTTGGGGGACAAATGGTGAAAAAGGGAGAACGAGCCAGGGAGAATGTGTGAGATAGAAACACACAGACAGGGTATATTTCAATGCCAGCATCCGCTCGTTTATACTGTTGACTGCCACTGGGTCTGTGAGTGTAAATCAGGGGAAATAACCAATGCAGGTTCTCATCAAAGTGGTTTTTCAGAGTTTTGCACCCTCTAAACAATATTAACATTATTAATGGATAAACTCAATTGTCTGTTTTCTTATTTTCTGCAGCAATAACTGGTTTTAGCTTGATTAATCATAGGACTAATTTATTTGGTGTTTTGGGATATTTTCAGTTCTTAGCAGCACTGAAAATATCCATACTTTCAATTTTATCTGTGCAGTCTTTCAATTTATCATTTTCGAAATCCAGTCCTGCGATGAGTTTTCCTGATAGTGTGTTATGCCTTTGTTTTGTCACATAAACAGCTGTGACTGTGACTGTGGAAGATGCATGCTCATTCTGCAAGAATTCCCATGTTAGCAAGCTTTAAAATTTTGATTTCATACTAAATATCTGAGTTTACCAACTGTGTGTATGTATATGTACATGTTTGGGTGTGTGTAATGAAATGAGAGGGTTGATGACATTTAGCAAAGGTCCTCCATTAACACATATGAAAAAATGTGATTTTTTTCATGTGTTTTGCTCACATGTATTTGGACATTTAGGTTATACACACAGCGTGTGACAAGTGAGTAAATCTGCAAATGAAGACTGTGAGATATGCTTAAAAGATGAGGGGAAAAGTTCCTTAAGATTAGAGGGGAATTGTCAAGTGTATATAACTCAGTTGTAATGTCAGCAGTGTATGGCAAATGACCAAAACTTTGAGAAGCATTGTAAATAAACCTTAAGTGTTTTGTTCCATTCTACAAACAGTTAATGGGATATTTATGAAAAAAAAAAACATTTTAATTTGACTTGCATCTAAATCTGCACTAATTTTATGGCATCTATATGGTAGAAAACAAAAGGCAGGTGTGAACCTCACCCAACAAGCCATAAAAAAGTCTCTCTGTGAGAAGCTCAGAGCAGACTGAAATGCAGGTAAATATAATCTATTGAAAACATGAAGGCCACATTTTCCTCAGCAATCTGCATGCATCACTGTGTTTTTTTCCCCTCTCCCCCTGCACACCCCCAGCATTTCTCCGTACTGCCTCTGCCAGCACCTGGCTCTGCTCTGTGTGTTTGTTTATATGTTGCAGGTTGAGTGGGGGCTCATTTAAAAAAAATATCTTGAACCAGGGCCCATCAGTGCTCGCTGCCACCACCAGCAACAGTATCAAATACATGCCATGTATCCAGGAAATTCACATTGACTTGTATTGTGTTATCTCACTGCACTGACAGCCTTTTTTTGACCCATTTCCAACAAAATGAGGTTTTAAGTTTTAAAAAACATTTGCATTGTTAACTCTTCATACTGATGTCTGGTCATTACACCCTCGGCCTCCACTTTTAAAACACTCAGTACACCAGTAGTGTCTGTTTGCAATGTGTAAAGCCTTCCTGACTGAAAGCCTTTTAACACGTGGTTAAACCTGTGAAACTGTTGGCATTTTAACATGTCTCTAATGGTTGCTGCTTGAACATGCACTTAATGATCTGAAACAATCGATGTTTGATTAGGCTTTAGTTAGGAAAAACACTGATTTCTGTTTTCCTTTAGATTCAAACTGTGGTTGAGGCTGGAAGTCCTGTGTGTGACCCACTACTCTACCTCAACCTCTGCACCTCTGGGAGGTTTTTAGCTCTTTGTACTTTTCTTGGGTAGAGCCATTGCTATGAATGGATGGTAAATGGACTGCTTTTATACAGCACTTTTCTAATCCTTCAACTACTCAGAGCACTTTACATAACAAGTCAGCATTCATCCATTTACACACACATTTGGACACTAATGGCAGGTGTCTTCTCTACACAGTGCCGACCATAAAGAACTCATACACACACATGCACACACAGATAAAACAGCCATCAGAAGCAATGTGAAGTTTAGTTTTTGGCCCAAGAACACTTCAACTGCAGACTGGAGAAGTCAAGGTTTGAATTGCTGAACATCTGACAAAGTAGACAACCCACTCTACCTCCTGAGTTACTATGCCACTATGAGAATCCAACATCCCTGAGGATGGGTTTACACTGGAGTTACCAGGGTTCCCTGTGCGTTGTTAACAGACGCTAGAAAAACATCCCACGAAAGTGGTAGTAATGTATTTACAGTAATGCCACACTTACTTTGTGTGCATTTTCAGTTTGTGCATTTTAAAACCTGCGCGGAAATACTTATAAAATGTTTAACTTACTTTGAAAAGTTAATGTATTGATCAAAACAAAATGCAAGTTTTGTTAAATAAAAACAGACTGAGTACACACATTGTGACATACATAAAGTATTAACTGAGTGGAGTGATGAGAAGACTGTTCCCTTTCCTAAATAAATACGTAACATTACAGGCTTGATTGACACTTTTTTATTTCTTTTTCTTTCACCCTGTTCCTCTGTTATGGTTTCATGGATGGAGAAGTAGCTCCATCAAATGTTTATCATACGAGAGTGATGCATGAGGTGGGTCACAAGCCAAATTTCTTCAACAATGCAATTTAAGATTATCACGTGTTGTTATGCAAAATGCTTTTTAAGGAATTTGCAACTACTGCTGTGAGAAAAAAAATGCAGTGGACTAATAAGTTAAGTATTGAGTACTACTAGTACGCTATGAGGAAGATAAAATGTTTTATTTTTTCACTGAAGTACCAAAATTTATAAAAATGACTCTGCCAAAAAAACTGCAGATAAGTACAGAGTTTAATTAGATTAATTTTCCAGTTTTGTACCCATCTACCATTTGCATGTCTGAGACTCAGAAATTCTGTACAATAAAACCTACTGTAGTCCTGATTTGGATGCATGACGTGATATCAAAGGTTTCTATAAATCTGATATTAATTTCAGTTTTTGCAAGAGGGCAGGCCAAGAGAGCAACAAAGAGAGGATACGTGTGAATGAAGGCTCATCAGTATTCTGGTCTCACAGCCCTCCAGAAGATTGATTTTTGCATTGGGAGATGTGGCCTCTTGCTCCCTCATTCTCTCCCTTGTGCCGACTGCCTCATGCAGAATAGTAATAACCACTGTGTGATGTTTTCTTCCACCCATGATGCTCTGCAAGGCTGTGAGATGTGTGACTCACTGGAATCTGATCACATCTGATTCATAAAAAAGGGGCTGGGAATCTTGAAGATAAAAAGGTGACCCACTGATAAATAAATGATCAGTGACTAAAACCAGGCATCTCCCATAGTGTGTTTTCCTTCTGAGTCTGCTTGTGCATGTGTAGAGCTGCATCAGCATCAACAGATGATTTTTTTTTTCTTTCACTCGCTTTCAAAATATCATTCCTCTTAGTTTCCAGGAAGGAAATTGCTTGCTCAGATCAACGATGGTGATAAAGCCAACAGCCTTGTTGACAATGCCTTCAATTTGAATAGGCCATTAAAACACAGACTAGCAGCTGAGTTCCTCCATCTTTCTGACTGATGTGGTGCTTCTGGTCACAATGAGACTGACACCATTTTAACACCAGGCCCATATGCTTTATTGCAGTATGATGGGAAAAAATACAGCCTCTGATCTCATTGATTTGCACAGCTGTTAGTGACCTGTTTTCTTACAGTAACACAAATATCTACATTTCTTATAAGAAATTAATCTAAAACAAATGAAGTTTGTTTTGAATTGGCCTATTGCTTCTTATCTGCTAAGGGGGCAATGTGTAAGTATGATGAAGAAGCAGCATATTACCAGAAAAACAACAAACTGATGCTAACTCTACTCTTTGCTGTACATTTTGCTGTTAGCTTGTTACCTTGGTTAGCCATGCAGTTAGTGGCCCTAGTGGCTGATCATTCTTACTGGAACGGGAGCTTGAAACACTGGGTGAGTGTGTTTTTACAATGGCGAACTTCCTAGCATAAAACTTAGCTAGACCTTTGGCCAGGACTCTGATCCAGGATGGGGAAGACTCAGACAGGAGAGGCACCAAGGGGGAGAGGAGCATGAGGCATTACCAGCAGGGATTTTTACATCTAATTTGGTGAATTAAGGTTTATTTTAACCATAACAGTTGTTGTAGGAGATTGTGACTGTTTGAACAGAGGACAAACAAACTGTGAATTTTATTATGATTGTTTATGTGGAGTTTGAATGACGGGTGTTTTTCACTGAGTTACAGAGGCAAGATGGGCCATGGCTACCTGGTAAGCATCCTCTCTGAGGCTACTTAAGCAGGTATATATACAGACAATGTGAAGAGACTGTGAAACTGGACCAGTTTCTTTCCTGATTGCTATTAACCTTGAAAAAGTGGAAGAAAGAAAAACAATCACCTGTCTAACAGTGGTGCCAAAGATGGAGGACTGAAATGCACAACTTAAAAATTGGTGGTTGTGAAAGCCTCAAGAGGTTCAGTACAAAGAGAGTCAGACCAAAAACACAAGCAGATGTATCCAAAATCATGAGGCTAAGGCAGTGAACCCCCCCCCCACACACAAGAAGTTAGGTCAGTTACTACAAGGGGCACACAAGAAAAAGCATCAGCTAGACTCAGAAGTACTAAAAGACAAACTGGCAAACTGAGGAGGGAGCACAAAGACAAAATACACCAGAGAGACGAAAAACTAACGAGGAACAGGTGAAACTAATCAGGGCAAATCACACAGGTGGGAGGACTCGAAAGGCAGGAGGTGAAGTGATGTGAAACAAGATGAGAGGTGAGCATTTTCCCAAACAGAGCAGGAAATTATATAAAAAGACCCAGGAACAAGAAAATGTTGATTAGGAGAGAGAATATTAATTACCGATAATTACTGAGGATATAGTTTGCAGCGCTGTATTAGGGTGCATTATTGCAGGGTCGGGTAGGGGAGTGTTTCTGCTCTGTCCTCCCCTGTAAATTGAAATTAGCTTGAAAATCACTCGCTTTTAAATTACACTGTTAATATTCAGCACTGCTGCATGATTTTGATAACAACTAATTCATCTCATAATCCAGTGAGTCAGCTAATTTGGGATAATTAGGTGGTTGGATGCAGGGCTGGGTAATTGGCCTTGGCAAACGGTTTCGGCTTGGATTTACATTTATTGGCTACAAGTTCACAGTGACAGCGTGTTATCCCATTGGCATGATGGCAAGCACAATGTCTTGTGTTGTTTTATTTTCCCCTGATTGTAATCGCAGTCTGCCTCAGTTTCAAGGTTACTCTCTCTCTGATGGATGCTTAAAAGACTAAAGGTCCCCATGTACGTGTCCTGTGTGTGTTTGTCTGTTTTCTGCAGCTGCCTTTTGTCCTTAGAGAGAAAAGTATTAGCTGATATTTTCCCACTGAAGGCAGCTTTTGGATGATGTTTTTGTGCAATTAATGTTTGTGACTCTTTTCTTTTACAAACTACAACATCTTTATTAATATGAGTTGTGTTCTCACATTATCCCAAACGTTTTCAACATTGCTCAAACTCAGAAAAGGCTGTAATTTTGTTCAAGGTAATAATGTGCTTAATTTTATCGTCTGTCATTAACTTCCAGGATAACACCAACAAGAGAGTAAAGAAGGAACATAATGTGAATAAGAAGCTCAAGAAATCACTTTGTCTGAGAGCATTTCTGCCTGAGTTACACTGACCTTCATCTGCAATGGTTGTTGTTTAACATAGATGTTATTGAGATCTTATGATCCCACTCTGCTTCACTGTGTCATCAAACTAAGTCTTTTGTCTTTTTTTTTAATTTTGCAAATCTCTATAAAACTATTGATAACAAACCCTCCCTGCATTTGTTTCAAATTAAAAATTAAAAACCTCCCAGAATAGGAAGAATAGGGCCCTTTGACCCCCATGTAAGGAAAACATCAGGTTGAGAAATGTTTCATTGATGCCGTCTTACTGACAATTAAACAAATTTCGAACAGCACAGGGTGTTAATGTGGGGTATTCAGTGTAAATCCAACAATATTTAGCATAAACTAATAAGAAAACAGGTAGACATTTAACTGATAAACTAAAACAAATACTTAACAATTATTGGGATAAAGGTGATGAAACTATGAAGTTTAAAGTCATGAAATTATAAAACTGGGAAAGAATTTATCATTAAACACATATTTACATTTTGTAAATCAGTGCAAAACCATTCAAGTTGTATAACAGCATGTTCTTCGGTCCATATGTGATACCAGTCTTGTACGTTTTTAAACTAACATCCCTGTGCAGTTCTTTCTTCTCTATAGCTGCTGTAACACAAAGGTCATCAGGAAACACAGGGAGTGACATGAGAGAAGAGCATACTGGCTTAAGCTTATTTTTCACAAATATGGTGTTTGCTTGAAGTAGATGAATCAGTCAATGCAGCCTACTGTAGGAGAGCTAAAACTGGTGTGTTGTAAAGAAAACTATTCCAGTAATCAAAAAGTAGCTGCTCTGTTATCAGCCATGTCACTGTGAAGTTAATTTATCATAAATCTACTGTGGAATCCACACAGTAGATTTATCATAATAAAAATATCAAAAGACAGACTGATGCTCCACTGGATTTTGCGTTAAAGTTAGTTCTCTCTGAGGGTGGAAGACTTTGATTTTATCTACTGAACTGTAGGTAAAAACATTAAATATAAATGTTTGCACATTAGAGCTTCAACAATTCAGTCGATTCAGTTTGATTCATGGTACAGAGAAGTTTGAAAAACAGTCTCGCACTTTGATATGCTCATGGTACTTTAATCAAAATAAATAAAGCATGGGTGGTAGATAGTTCTTTACTTTTCAGTAGGCATAAAATGTGAAGGGAGACTTTTGGTTTTAACATTCTTTGGTTTTGAGATTGTTTTTGTTTAAGATTTGATTCAAAAGAGCAAATATGTTTTCTTGAATTAAATATAACTTTTGAAAGCAGTAACAACATGTTGTTCCACTTATATAATGAAGCCTTAAATTCATCATC
>JAPZDZ010000014.1:16673792-16687999 GCA_029783805.1 Acanthurus tennentii
GGCTCTGGATGACTTTCACCATAAATAACTCTGATGATGTTGAAGCTCTTCACAGCATGGCTCATTCTGGAGCTTCTAACCATCACAGGATCATCATCAAGTGATCATTTTTGCTTAGTCCTCATAGAACAAGCTTTCTACAGTTCTTTTGGGTATTTTTCATCAGTGTAGCTTAAAATGTACAGTTGGTGGTGATTTCTGCTACTAGAGATCTCTCAACCAAAACATGAAAACAAGAGACGTACTTAGAGGACATTGTGAAGCAGAGTGGGAGCATGAGATCTGTTTTGTCATTGTTAAACAGCCACGACTGCAGATGAAAGTCTACACTCATGCAGAAATACTCACATATGAGGTATTTTTAAAAAAAAAATCTCTGGCTTTTATTACTCATGAAGTTTGCAAATTAGCAACATTGTCACCTTGCACAAAGTCATATTTCTCTGGGTTTGACCATTGCTGGGAACATTTGGGATAAATAAAGTACACAAATCAATTAAATGTATGACAAATTTATCTGTATTTTTGGACATTTTAATGTAGAAATCTTACATATTGTAGATTTTATGTTGGCCTGACAATTAACAGCTCAAGAAAAACCAAGAGAGGGGAACATGTGTGGGCAAAGTTTTTCAGGTTAGGAATCAAATGTCTTAGAATGAGCTGGGAGAGTAAATGAAAAACAGACATGTTAAAAACTTGGTGTGGTATTTGACAGACAGGGTCTAATAGAACCTCAACTGAGTTGCACTGTGGGAAATATAGGATTCTGTGCTTTTGGAGCTTAAATTATTTTTAGGAACTTTATAGCCACATCCAATTCATGTGATATAACTTAAAAACAGAGAGAAAGTTTTAAACTAAAAGCAAACAAAAAGTAATACTTTGTAGTTATTGCACATCTATACACAAAATATAAAATAATACCCCATTAGTTTTTGATTGAAGCCTTTTTTTTTTTTTGCCTTGGCTTAAAAATACCTTTTCCAGAGGCCACAATCACTGAACATACAAAACTTTCTATTTTTATCATTATAAAAGAAAAAAGTTTCAAGGTCTTCCTGGTAAGGTTGAAATACAGTAGATGTCAGAAGAGCAAAAGACTTCAATTTGTCAAACCTGTGGGAAATCCATATCCTCCTTTCTTTTCATTGGGTTAAAGCAGAAGCTTGCATCTACATGGATGCAATGGAAATTGCCTCACACAGTTTGAGATGTCTTTATAGCTGTGGTGGCTTCAGATAAATCCAACAATGGAGCTCACATTGAGACGACATGGATTTTCTTTTCATTATTTCAAAATCTTTAGACGTGTCGTCATGTGTTCCTGAGAAAACCTCCCCAAGGCAACAGTGTTAATCTGATCTGTTCAAGGGCAAAACAGCATCCCAAATGTCTCCCCATGTGAGTACAGGCACTGGAGCTGCTCCCTGTCGCTCTATTAGAGACACCATCATGTCTGCCAGAGGGAGAAACACAGAGGGAGACCCGGAGAGAGGGGGCAGATGATGTACCAACAGTTAGCATCTGTGTTTTGGGACATGGGTGATGATTTGTTTGTCTGTGCCACTGCTACCTCTCATGTAACACAAGAGTAACCCGCCAAGTCCGTTGATGGACAGATACATTACCAAAAAACCGCCTCCCACGTCTGTACATTAGCCTGCATGACTGACGGCTTTACCTGAGGGAAAGCCAATGATGTACATGTATTGAGCTTATTTCCTGGGCCTTGCGAAATGCCACGCTGTCACACATCATGATTCCATAATGCGATTTTGACCTTGAAAATGAGAAACTGTTTCGTGCAAATACAGAGGATATTGGTTTTCCCAGTCAAAGCGAGCCCATGTCAAGATAGCTTGTCTCGTGTCACTCCGTCTGTCGCTTCTGATGGGTGTGAGCCTCCCGCCTCATAAGACATTTGCAATAAAAAGACTTGATGGATAAACAAGATCCATGCACCGCCACAGCACAAGGATACAGTCTGACAAGTCAGACACATCTTGATGGAGTGATGGTATAGTCCTGAAATAATGCCAAGATTACAGTTTATTGATCCCTGTGGAGACACAGGGTCACTGCATTTAACAAACAATGCTCATGCCTCGTATAATAGAGTGCTGGGTTAAAATCACTAGTGTTACTACAATGACACACATGGTAACAGCTCTTCTGTCATGACAATTTCACCACTCTGCTGCTCTGAGCCTCTTTGTTAAATTTTGTTTAAATTTGGTTCTCTTTGTAGAGTCTCTACTTTGCTGTTTACTGATCGGTGATAAGCTGCTGTCAATAAAAGTCAAGACTTCTTACAGGTTTTTCAAATTGAAAAGCTTAGCAGAAGCCTTGTAGTGACGGTTAGTGTTGAAACTAAGTAGCCAGGGCCTCAACTTTAGAAGGAAGCTTAAAAAAACACTGTGTGTTTAACAGCAACCTTAATATTACCTTTTTCCATCAGAGTGTCAGTAGAAATTAAGAAAAGCTGCCTAAATAAGTAGACAGTGGCACCTCTTGAGGTCTGTCTGCACATGGTTTAGTCCATCTCCAGAGCTTTCACACATGCCTATCCAAGAAAACAAAAACACTGACGACAGGCTACCAAAGGGAAAAAGACAGACAGGGGGAAAAGTGAGTGAGCACAGAATCTGTTCATTGATTTAAAATGGTGCAGTATTGACAAGGAGATTAAATCATGAATAAATTAAAAGTAATGAAACTTCATCGTAAACGTATACCAATGTAATCACTATGCTGGGTAAAGAGGACTGATGAAGTAATATCTGCCAAAATGTGATATAAACTGATCATAACTGATACTCATAGACACTACATAAGTATTTATGTTGTTGTTAATCTAGTAATTTGTATGCTTGTACAAGACTGTCTATATACAAAAGCTCACATTTGTTCAACAACAGCAGCACTAAACTGAAGGCAGTAGGCTGCACTCAAATTAACTTGGAAAAGCAGATTAATGCACTAAATCTATTTCACATCAAGAAACATCTGGTTATAAGAGACTCAAGTCTGCACTGTAGTTTCATACACACAATGAATGGCTCAGAATTAACAAACCAATTATGCACAATTACTCTTTTTGTCATTTAAGTCGGGCAATGACTATTTAGTGTCTTCACAATTCACAAAACAGAATAGATGATGTTAAAGCTATTTTTTCACTCTAAATATGCAAATTCTTGGCAACACCTGCTGTAGGAGATGAACAGAGCAGAGAGTAAAAGAACAGCACCAGACCAGCTCAATAAACACCTATCAGCTCCATGGTGCCACAAGACAGGTCTGCTGCCAGTCTGCTCTCTCTCTGATCCATGCTGTCAGTCTAAGTAATTTAATCATGAGGAGATGCAAAGGTACATGTTAATAATCTGTGGTGTTGCATCAGAGTGTCTAAAACTGTTTGCTTGGGCGACATCAAAAAGCTAAAATGGCCAATGAATGTCTGGATCCCTTTTGAGCTTTTGTTATTGTCATAGAATTTACAACAGAAGCACAAAAAATAAAATAGTGCTGCATTTAACTTATGCAAATGACAAAATAAAAAAAAATGTTTGAATAAGAGCTGGAGCTCATTACTAAGCAACTGGATCCCTTTGTTCATTTTTTGAGTGTTATGGAGCTCCATGGTGAGCTCTTCTAACAGCAGAGTAACATGTCACTCAAGCCCTCAGTGTGGGTAAAAAAAAAAAAAATCCGGAGATGAGTTAGTGGAGGACAAGGAGGTCAAGTGAAAAAGGAGGAAGAAGAGGAGGACAAGGAGGAGGGAGAGATAAAGGAGGGGGGCGGGCAGATGGAGTGAGGAGGATGAAACATCTGCACGACACAGGAGATGACAGAGCAAAGCTGATGTGACAGACGACGGGACGGCAGTGGGAGATTAGAGACAGACAAAGGAAAAGAAAGAGAGAGAGAAAGAAAGAAAAAAGAGGAAGAGGAGGAGATATGAGGCAGGTCTGAACTGTCAGAGACGAATACAGTGAACAGGTAGAAACAAACAGCAAACAGAGAGCCAGCCTCAGTAACACGCTCCAGAATTCAATTAGGTAAAATCTACAAAGCTAAAATTGAAAATGTTGCCCGTTTTCATGGTCTGTTTGAACTGATGGATGACTCAGCTCTCAGGGTGACCTTTGGGCTTGAAATCTTCCTTTTCGCTGAAAGTGTTTTGTAAGATTTGACAAATTGTCAATCCCTCCCACTTAGGGGGCAGTTAAGTGAGTGTCTGATGAAAATGCCACTTGTCTAATCACTGTAGAAAATGTTCGGATTTGACAAGGAGGAAAAGAGGTCCTTAAGATTAGTCATGTCTGCAGACAGGCCCACACATCTATTCTTTCAGTTGTTACTTCAAATTGTATTAAGGGGTCAAGTCTGCCGAAAAAGAAAATTCATTTTTTCATTTAGCTCTTGAAATTTCTTGCCATGCCTGACCAGATTGTTTCGGCTCTGTTTGTCCACAAATATACTCTCTATCACTTTCTGTGTGAGCCTTAAAGCAATGCATGTGAATGGAATGTTCTTTGTGATGCTTACAACACTAAAAACTTACACTTCTACAGTCCAACAGAAACAACCTTTTTAAGAGATGTTAATCGAGTTTCCACATTAATGTAAAACTAAATTTGACCAATTTTCCAGAATATACAAACAAGAAAATATGCAACTATCTAGACCTTCGTCCACTGTACTCATATGCTAATATTCAGACATAAAGACGAGCGATTTGCAGCACCGAGTCTCAAGTCAGACACTTTTAAATGATGGCAGAAATGGCACAATGAGATGAAATCAAGAGCTAATGATGGAGATCAAAAATAAAAAGCAGCTTGAACATTGAACTTCTCAAACCTCTCTCTCAGCATAATCCACTTCTCCATAGTCAACCATATAAAAAGTAAAATGAAAAAAATCAATATTCCATCAATATACGTCTAACTACAGCAAACACATTCACAGTATAATTCCATAACCTCAGTTCACTAATCTCATCTTTGTAGCATGGCGACCTTTAGCAAAAGCTCGTGTGCTCCGTCCTGATCTCTTGTGTGTTCACCTCGCTGAGGTCATGTGAAGGTCGCACACCAGGTGCAGTCTGCCCGCCTCAACATCTGATAACAGCTGACCTGTTACTCTCTATAGTTGAATACACAGACAGGATTATCCATTTTAAGGGCTGTAATAATGCCTTGTGGATTTGTCTGACCTGAGCATGCAGTCATGACTGACTACTAGCTGTGCAGCAGCAGTTCCACAGATCCCCCTCGGGCCTTGCAGGTCACTGCTTGGATTCCCAGGATAGCCCCCTTGTGGATACTTTATTTTTTTTTTAAACCAAAATTCAGGTCTGTCTCAAATCAAAACATCATCCTACAACAACTGCCTGTTTATGGGTTATTAAAATGTGTATTGTAACATTTGTTCAGTGCAGCAATTCATGTTTTTTTAATCAGAGGGTAAAAGACACAGAAGAGATATTAGCAGACCTGAGGACAGTCACGATCAATGACAACAAGCTAATTAAATACCAGATCAGTGAGCACAGGAGCTCCATAGCCTGCTGGGCCAACCATGCCTGACCTCAGTGCTTTCCAGTTCAATCCAGTCCACTGCAGGGCTCATTACAGAGGTTAAGGTGTATGCTGTTACTCCAAAATGATGATGAAAGAGGTTTAATGTGAAGAAAGGAAGAAAATCTGCTGTGGCTTTGAAGCAGAGAGGAGCTAAACTTCATTAATACCTCTACCAGAGGATGCAAAATTTGATGAATCCACCTTGTGTGCCTATAAAACTTAAATCAGTTTTCTCATCATCATTTTAAGTATTTCATAAGCTGCAACAAGACCATATTAGCATCGTCATTAATCTCAGCCTTAATTACCAGAAGCACACTACTGAGGCTTTCCTGATTAATCTGTAAAGACTTTCATTTGTAACACTGCTGCTCTCCTTCAGGTCTGTCTCTGTCTCTGTTCATTGGGAGCGACGGGGCAGTGGTTTTATTTGTGCCACTCGAGCAGAAGACAGAAGCCATTTTGCCCAGCAGAGCAGATCTTAGGGCGTAATTACGCCAGCTGATTGGTAAATTAGATTAGAGTATGGAGGTGCATGCTGTGTAGGAGATGGAATGAAACACACCGGGTCTCCGTGGATCACACTTTAGGAGGTATTACCCTCCACATTTCTTGGGGACACACACACACACCTGCATAATGGCACACATGCATTCATTGTCTACATACTTAGCCTTTTTTTGCACAGGATTAAAATTAGCATACCGAGGCAGTACTTTCCTAATTTTTAGCATTATCACTGGCTCAGTACATCTCAAACCAATTAGTATACAACATTTACTGTGCTTATATATACATATCATAGCAATCAAAAGTAAAATTGCAATGAATTGGAAGCATAGAGTGGAAGAAATCCAACTACAGATCTTACTGAAGTTACATTATCTACCTCTCATCTGCAGAGAAGGTTAAAAAGAAAACCTTATACAAAAAAGAAGTTAAATTAAAGAGCAATTACTTCTGAGTTTTTTAAAACTTGCAAAGCAAACTTTCCAGCAGTCTTTTTATCTGCACTAAACACTACCAGAAGTTTCATCACAGTTGAGAAAACTTTTTTTTTATCATTATAATTGAGAGCAAAGATCAAGTAAAACCCTTAGAAATCTATTTGGAAACTAAAATGTTTGCTTTAGAAAAGCATTCCGGATCAGTTCTTCCCCTGAGATTACTGATCCTCACTCTAAGTCCACTAATTTATTCTATTAAACAAATTATATCTAGAAAGTCATTTGTCTGTTTGTCCCAAGAGGCTTTGGTGGCAAATATCAGGTGCCACTTTAGTATTCGCTCGTCTTTTTCCACCCCTCTTAGCCTAACCTTTGGATGATAACCCACTCCCTTTCATGACATGCTCAACCAGCTGCTACAGCAGCAGCTTGTTTCTTCTTCCTCTTTCTGACCATTGTTGATGGGAAGAGCTCCTCTGGGTTAGTGTGCTGGCATTTATGTACCTGTGGAGCAGGTCCATCTGCTCAGATCTGCTCAGATGGAGGGTAGGTGGTGTTGGTGGCAAATCACGCAAAGACGAGAGGAAAAGGAGACAGGTTTTTGGGGGGTGAGGTATGGAGGGGGAGGCGTCGCAGATCAAGGGGGATTTTCTGCTTGTCAAGCTCCCTTCGTCTTTTCGAGAGGCGAGGAGGGAAGCGATGCAGCTGTCGCTACACTATCCACCTGGGTACTTCAAAAAGACGCCCAGATGTTGAACACAGTGGTGTACACACACATCATCAACCACCCAACCCAGCCCCGTCACCTCAACGCACACACGCGTAAACAGAGAGACGGCTGGTGAGAACATTACCCACTTGACTTGAAACTCCCATTGCACTTGACACGTCCCGCCCATCCTTGTCTGCTCCCATATTACAATGGCAACTGCAGCTGTTGCACGATCACACATAATTTGCTCTTTTCTTTTCTGTTGTCTCGCAAAAAAAAAAAAGTCAAATGTCTGTTGTATCAAGCCCAAGCTTCTTCCATTGCAACTGCATCCGTTGTACAGCCAGAGGCATCGAGCTGCAGCATAGAGACAATGTCAGCACACTCAACTGTGGGTGGCCGTAATTTGCTGTTTAACGGGCAACCAGATGGCTCAGTTGATTGGACCATAATGGCGGTATCATCAAAATGATAGTAGCATTAGCTTCTTTAATTTTAAGAATCTACATAATCACAGAACAAAAAAAGGATCTCCTGGTAAAGCTTCTTTGTTGCAATGGAAAAGTGTACAAATACAGAGACTTTAACCCTTTTCAGTTTTCTTTAACATGCAGCTGTTTATTTAAAAAATGAAAAGTATTTTCATTGGTCCGCATTTGACTAGTAGGGTGCATTATGGCAACAATTTTCTATGGAGCTCAAATTGGATCCCCTACGAGGAAATTTAATCAGGAATTAATGACACACTTTTGTTAAAGAAAAACACCACAACAAAATGTCACCCAAACAATCTTTATCACATCATGTTGGCCATCACAGCAAGACGTTTACCTTTATTGTCATTACTAATACCACTCCAGGCCAGACTTCTGCCAGACTTCTTAAAGGGACCAGTACATCTGTGTCCCTGAATACTCAGTGCTATGGAAAGAGATGGAGAAGGAAAGGTGACTGGCAGAAAAGCATCCTGAGGGAGCTGTTAGTGGAGAGTGAAGTTTTAATTCATTTAAAGTTCTTTATTAGGTTACTTAAAACTTAAAACTTTTTTAAATGTGTCCATCTCCTGATTTGCAGTATACAGTGAAGAATAATTTAACATAATGACAAGTTTGATGTATACATACATTAAGAGGTTACTGTGGTTATTTTGCAAGTCTGATTCTTATTGCAAGAAAAAAAAATTCAAACCAAAGTTCTACCTTTCATGATCAGGTCTTGACAGTATGCAACATCATTCAGACTGGACCTGTCCACCACCTTTAGATTGCAACCCAGCTGCTTGCAACAACTGGTTTATACGGAAACATGAACTCTGAGGCTGAAAACTTAAGCCCACAGACAGTCCCAAAAATTGCATTCCCTTAAATGACCACTTTGAGCTGGTTCCAAAAGTGAGGGACCCTCATATTGAAATGCTTAACTTAGAAAAAAAACACATAAAGTCTTGAACATAAATGAGAGAATAAAAATTCATCTCTATGACTAATTTTTCAGTTCAGAACAATAGTACAAAAGGTCCATTTTAAAATTAATCACCCTTTTTAAAACATATTTGGGCTTTAAGTTTTGCATCAACAAGGACTTAGTGGCTTTGAGTGAGAGCAGCTGCTTGCTGTCTCCTGAGTGTCAGCAACCAGGACACATTTGGCCTGCCTCAGCTCCACCTACGCTCCACCTCTTTACTCATTTTATGGATTTGCCGAGAGTTAGGTAGAGCCAGTAGCTGTTGAGACAGGGACAGCCAGAGCCATCACACTGAGGCTCACAATGGCCTCTCAGAAACCTGTGGGTAAGACTGAAGAGGCTGCTGCCATGTTAAAGTCTAAGGTTTACTCTGAACATAGTTACATTTTATCTACTATACATACAAAATACACTGGTTCATTGATTATATGAAAATACGTCATATTGGTTATTCATTTTGTTCATCTTTTTTTCTAGTTTTAGTTTTTTCCTTTTTTTTAACTTGTAACCATGCACACTACTGCCAGTTCTTGATGATTGTTTGTTGTCCTAATAAATACTTTTTCCCGTAGCAGCAAAGTAAAATGTAATCAAAATTTTAGGAAAAAATGGGAGCTGGAAACACCACATTATGTATCTGTTTTACAAAATGCATAGCATTCCTTTTCAGCACAGTCTATTTATATACTGCTGTTTGTCTTTTTTGTCTAAATTATTCTTGTGGGTGGGGATGTGAAATGGAGACAAATGGGTTTTTTTTCAGTAAGTGACCTAAATCTACACGCAGAAACTGTGCACTTTATATTTCACTGCATGATTTGGTAATGCCGTTTTTTTAGCAAACCAATACATTTATCATTAAACTATATGTGAATATTTTATTTTAAAGGACAATCATGAAAATGTTCATCAGAAGAAATATTAAGTACACCACATTTAAAGCATGTCAAAGAGATTTCACAAGTGTGCACACACCCCCTTACTGTCTCTGCCACCAGGGGGAGTGTTGAGACTGAAAAACTCAGATGACACACTCCGGCAATTTGTGGATGCAAGCAGGCATGGAAGCACACACAGACACCCCTATACACACACACACACACACATACACAGAGGACCGAGTCCCACACCCCTTTTGGCAGCAAGCAGTGAGGCTGATGCAAAGGTGAACGACGCGATAGAAGCCCCAGTTATTTTTCCAGCCGAGCCAGGTTCAATTTCAATGCTTTGATCTGTGAAATAATGGCAGCGGACTGCAACATTGTCATTTCCCGCAGGATCAAGTGAAGGAATTGAGAAAGACAAGCTAATTCTGCCACTCTGAGTGCAAACAAGCAGACACAAGGCCTGGAAAGGTTGAACCGTGAGGAGGAAGGGGAGATATTGAAAGGGTGGAGACTGAGCCACAAAGAAAAAGAGAGGAGATAGAAGGAAGAGAGGAGGATGTGATGGTGAGGTAAAAAAAAAAAACAAGAGGCAGTGGGAAACACAAACATAGGAGAGATGACAGAGCAGATGAAGGAAGGGAGAGGAGAGAGGACAGGAAAGGATGGCAGAGAGAGCCTGGAGGAGAATGAGGAGGCTGCTGCAGAGAAAGAGGAGGACGAGAGAGATGTAGGAAGCAGTAAAACAGTTATGGCGCTAGTCTTCCCTTTGGTAGCCACCAGGTGAGATGAGGGTAGACACCTCTGTCCCAGCACAGGGCACACCAGTGACACCCTGGGGCACCAGGGTCCTCTGAATGTAACATGAGCCTGTACGTCTGTGAACACACACACATTAACACAATTTAATTCTCCCAGAAGCCAACGGATAAACATGCAAGCCTATTCACACATACACACACACTCACATGCAAGCACACGCATATATTGATGGGGTGAAGTGGGTGGATGAAGCCACTGAGGCTGGTGGATCTAAAGAGACTTAAACCCCTCAGAGAGAAGCAGAGGGATCAGACTCACGGAGGTGGGAGAGTGTCATGACATATCTTTACTGGATCAATGCACTTTCCTTTTCGCTGACTCAACTGGATATTCATTCATAATAAATGTACATATGTGACTAACATGGCCCCCATTTTGTAGAGCTGGGTGATGTAGGGATCTTGGCAGAGGGTTGCCATAATGAAAAGTATTGATAAGCTTTGGACGTTTTTTTCTTGATAAGATGGATGTAACTGCCCATCAAAAGTAGAAATAAAGACAACAGTCGTTAGTCTGCAGTGTTTTTGGCTTGCACATCAAAGTAAGTACCCATTTCCTAAGGCGCAGCATTTTTTGAGCCACCAGGGAAAAAAGTGGGTGTTACTTGAATTTCCTCTGGAAAAAAATTTAGATGTTAAGTCAAACAGAGGCGGTAAAGTGACTACTAACTAAGCTAACCAGATTAAAAATATCTGTACTGTGTAGTAGAATAGAATAAAATGTAAACACCTGCCTTTTCTTCACCTTTTTTCCATTGTCATTATAAACTGATTGTACCATAAATCAATTCATCATTTTATGACTTTTTTTATAGTTTCATATAAATAACTGCCTGATTTAGAGATCTAACCACAGAGAACAGATTTGAGACTCTAAATTTGACAGTATATACAGTGAAAACTGATCCATCATCCACACTAACAGGGGCATCATTTCCTGAAACAGATGTTGCTGTTGATTTCTGTAAGAGTAATCTGTCAGTGCTGTGAGAACCACAGATGTAATTCTGTTCATTTCAACTGTGTTTAAGCCAGAGACAGACAGATCTCAACACCTGGACGAGTAAAATATAAGCACAACTCCCCCAACCCTGCCAGACAATACATGTTCAAACATGTTCTTTTAAAAAAATTCTTAATTTCTTAAATTGTTAGTCAGTTTGCTCACTCAAAAAAAAGAACTTTCAGAATCTTTTGTATAATTACAAACAGTTTTCCAACTTTAGTATCAGTGCATCTGTCAGTCAAACGTGTGGATGAAAAGGCAACATACTTAAAGCTTTTTGTAAGTTTTGATATACATGGTGCAACACTTCTGTATTTTCATACCTATCAGAGAAGTGTAAAATGCATCACTTCACCAGATGGAAAAAGACCAGGAACATAAGAAACATAAACGCTTTCATGAATCAATATTCAGTTGAAGCTTGATTAAATCTGTGAGCTAAACGGATATTTCTTTGTATTGTAAATTTTACTACAAACAATCTCATCTATTATACAACAGCCAGACAACATGAAACCTCTGCTTTTCCCACAAGAGATGGAGCTGCAGTCTAATTCCACAAAGTTCCCCTCTAACTCCAAAGTGATAGGTCTTTGTAATTCAAAGCCCTGATAGAGATAAGGGAAGAGCCTCCTGCCTCTCTCTTTGTTCAGGGGAGACACCGGCTCGTTGGATTAAAACCTGTCGACAGTAACGGGATGTTGGTCCATGGACAGCTTTGATCGTGTCTCCCCTCCTGCTATTGATTTCCTCCCTGCTGGCCATCACTCAGGCCGGCTGTAAGTGAGTTGTGAAACTCTTTGCGTCTCGCCTCTCTTTGTCGATCTCCGGTCAGTCGTAGAGCACTTGTGTGTGTGTGTGTGTGTGTGTGGATAGAGTTACAGAGAATATTAGGGGTTTGTGAGTGCGTCTGCGTGTGAGAGTGAGAGAGAGAGAAAAGGAAGAGTGAACATGAATTGAATGATAGTTTTGAGAAGAGCCTTATGTTTGGAGCCTGCTGTTGACTTCATTTAAATTTACAGCATTTCATTTTCCCAAAATATGATTCATGCTAAGGACAGATAATGCACCTGAAGATACAAGGCAAGTATTTTGCAATTTAGTATTGCACTAACACAATTCATAGTAATCTAGCTCTTGCAAGTTCTCAAATGTATGGACAAATTATGACAGGAAAAGAAATTGCTGCAGAAAAGGTAAAGATGCAGATAAAATGGGACCTGCATTATCTGAAAACTCTCTCTGCCTGGTGTCCTTCAAACTGCATGCCAAGTTTTGTAGTGCAGGTTTTCTGTGCAGAGTCTGTCATTTTCATATGCCAGATTCAAAAGCTTCCTTCAGAGCCACAAAGATATTATTTAACTCTTTCACTGGCTGTGTAGTTCTCCTTATGATGATTAAACTGATCCCTATGAGGGAAACCTGTCGATTGCCCCTTAGCATATTGTTTTTGGGCACAAGACCTTCATGTCAGACAAAGGGAATCAAAGACTTAAGAGTGACACCACACACTGTGCCTTTTCACATGGGGAATGCAGTCCGGAGTCATTGATCCCAAGGCCCATAAGCAGCACAGCTACAACATGTCACAAAAACATGGCATAAATCTAGAAAGATAATATATTAAGTATCTCTCAGAGGTAATAAAAGAAGTATTAGAAGCGAGATTGCAAAGTGCAGCCACAGGATTGACAGACTTTTTTTCCAAGTCCCTCCTCTAAATAAATACGGGAAAAAAAAATATCTTTGTAGAAGTGATTAGCAACAGGACTTTTATTTTCCAGTGATCCTGTGTTTTTAACTCCTCAAGGACACAATATTTAAGAGGCTGGTCACAACAGAGGCTCCTGGCACCATGGTGGACAAAATGTAAATGTCAGTTGCCCATATATTAGACTACGAACACTTAGAACAACATATTATAACTATTATTTGCATTAATTTTAGTGTTTAGTAGTAGAGTACAAATCTTTGGCATAATAATCAACTATCAATACATTATCTAATGTCTTGGATTTCAAATATCAGCCATCAAAACTACTTAAACTGTGCACAGTTGGTCAAATTGACCCCCTGTTGCTGCTGATTACTGCCTGCCTCTCTCTGGGCACACAGAGAGCGTTCATTGTGAAAATGAGCAAGCTCATATCCAGACAGAATTAATGGAAACTGCCGCAAACGCTGCAGCACTTTGATTTCATCAGCCTGCACCAAGGCCGAACTGTCTGCAAAGGAGAGTGGAGGAGGGAGGAGGAGAGGAGTGACAGCATTTTTTTAATGTCCAATGCCAACATTTTTTAAAAGATTTCTCTCTACATGTGCATAGCAGTATGGTTGAAGTCAATCAGAGACTTCAGTTATGCCAAACATGAAACAGTGAAGTCACGGTTCAAGTTTTTCAATCTAAAATCTGATACTGCTGTCTCTCTCGCTGCAGTATTGATGTTTCAGTGTGAAGAATGTCAGATTTTGATTTGGATAATGATTTCTTTTCATCACACATGAATCAAATCATCAGTTTTATTCAACTCTCTCAAAAGGCTAGAATGTAATTTTCTCAGGACAGAAAACGATCTGCAAAATAACAAATTAAGCCAGAATTGCACTTCCTGATTTGGCTTTTTGACAATAACTGTACTGGCTGGAGTTTATTGAGCAGCTCCTGACATCAGCATCAGAGAGATTAGAGACATTAATTTCTCCATATGGCTGCATGATAAAGTGCACTTACAGCCTGTCAGGTGCTTCTTATTCTTTAAGGTCAAAGGAAATTAGAAATATT
>JAPZDZ010000014.1:16692816-16720976 GCA_029783805.1 Acanthurus tennentii
GAGTGTGGTCTTGACATGCTCCACATGTAAAGTGTCTTGAGACAACTATGTTGTGATTTGACGCTATATAAATAAAACTGAATTGAAAATTGAATTGAATACCTGTTTGTGAATATGGAGACTTAAGTCAGTCTGCATGACCATATATTTGTATATTTTGTGCCTTTTGTTTGCTGTGTTTTGAACATCTCTTGGTGTCTTCCAGAAAAACAAATGAACATGTGACTGACTGATGTCTTTACTTCCTGTGTTTAAACAAGGTTTAATCAAAGGCACTTGACTAAATGTCTATTGTTAACTTAGAAGACTTCTGCTCTTTGTCCATCATGCTAAAATACACAGCAGAATAGATGTTCTCTGAGGTGCATATTCCATGCAAACATTAGGTGTTGTCATAATTTTTGAATCCTGTCATATCTGAGTATTTCTTAGACATTATGCAACATTTCTCTACCTTAACTTTGCCCTCTAAAGCAATATCCCAACTGGAAATCTGAGCTTTAAACATGATGGCAATTATGATTGGTTAGCAGATATATATTATATATAAATATATATAATATATAAAAAAGAAATGAAATCAGATTTGGCTCTTCTTTCCCTTTCCCACATCACAATAAATGAATAATCAGAAATAGCGATAAGTAATTTGCATCAGTAGTCCCTGCAAATCCATGGTAGCACAGAATTTTAGCATTTAATCAAAAACAATAACTCATAATTTACAACAGTGTAATCATAACACAGAATTACTCTCAATATATGAGTATATTTAGAAATCATTAAAGACAGATTAATGAGTTGGTTTCCTTCGTTAGGTTCACAATATCTCAAAGACACTGACAAATATTTGAAATGGTCACAAGGCTGTTTGGATGATCTGTGCAACCTCTTTCTTAATCACTTGTACAAATATACATGTTGGATGGTTTTCCTCATCTAGTGGGAAAAAATGAGCTGAGCTTCATTGGGCAGACATAGACTATATGTCTAATGAAAATAGATAAAAATAATTAGTTTTATTTTAAGGTTACAAACACATGTCTTCTTTTTCCAGCGTTTTATTACTTGTGTTTGTCATGCTGGGGGTTCATGGGGTTAAAACCAACCCTCTAGTAAGAATTATTTGCCAACAGTCTTTGACCCAGCTCCACTTGCTGTGTAACCTCTTTCCTTGCTGGTGCAGGCTGCAGCGTTGCATCATGCTGCGATGTGCGCTGTCTTGAATGCAAGGGGAATTCAGCAAGGAGGGAGGTAGTTGGTGTTTGTTTAGAACAGACAGGCAGGATATAATCAGTGCACTTTTTCTGCAAACATTGCAGGCAAAATCCTCCAAAAATGCAGGTTTATTAGACCATGTATGAAGAAAATGTGGAGCATGGAATGAAGCTAAGAAGCAGAAAAATGCTGCTAAAAACCAATATTTTTTGTCACTTTTCAGTCTGATTGTAGTTGATAGTCCACGAGCCAGGAGGGAGTCATCTCTCGGAGCAAAGCTGCTGGCAGAGCTGTGTCAACACACGGAGTTCTGATTGTACGAGTGTGTGCGTTTGTTTGCTCCTCTCTGGATTCTTTGGCTGTCAATCACATTCTCCTGTTGTGGGTGGCCTTGTACAGCAGGCATCCACATACGCACATCCACACACACGCACACAAAGACCCGTGTGGGTGTGCAGACAGAGGCACAAAGACCTCCTCCTCCTCTTGCAGGTCCAAGTGCATATGCTCTGCTAATTACTTCCCCATTTATACCTAATGCCATGAGTGTGCTTTCAGAGCTGCAGAATAACAGAGTTGCACTGAATTGCACAGCTACTGGACACATATACTCTCTTGCCTCCTCTGCAATAATTTAATACTAGTTTCAGTATTAATGTTAGCCTTGAGCCTTGAGTGTGTATGTAAAGAGATTTTACTTTAAATGTTTTTTTCTTTTTTTTTTTTGCAAGGCAGAGATGAATATGTATTAATGCTTATTATGTCAGGTTCCTTGTTAGAATTGTAACCTTTTGCATTTTAATGATGAAATGAATACATTGATATACAGTAGGCTTTAGTAATCAGGGACATGCTTGATTCATAAGAGGAGATAGAGAACTTCAGCTCGTAAATAACATAAGGAAACAATCAACTACCGTATATATTTTAATGCTCTGCATAATGCTTAAAGTGGCTGCTGCCATGTCTCTCCTCAATAGTCAACCCTTCGCTAAAAAAGAACATTGCTATAATACAATTCTGCACAATCCCACTATTTATGTTCTGTAATAAAGTTTTTTAATGACCAATGGCAATGGTGTTTAAATTTTATGCTTTATACAAAATCTGCCCATAGGTACTTCAGTATGATTGCAGTTAGTGGAACATCATGGTTATAGCAAATAAACTATGATATGGTCAAGGTTATGGAATAAAATACTGAGTTAAAGTTAGGGAAACATCATAGGCAGTAGTAGAAATTGCCCCAGTAAGAAGTGGGCAACACATATGGACATGAGAGTTACATTTAGATAGATTTAGAAAGATCTGAAGTGGTCCTTCAATGAAGCATGCTTTTACGCCCCAATCAGACTCAGTATAAAAGGTAAAAATCACAAATGGATGCATATGAAATAACAAAAAGAATAACAGACACAAATAGACATGGGTGTGCACACGGATGTGAGCCACTTCATAAACATGCAGAGACACAAAGGAAAAAAGATAAACATTATGTTTCAAAAACTTAGCAGCTGTCACTTGTTAGGTTTTCACACACATGTAAAGGGTTCTTTGGTGACAAGGACAAGAGCCTGCACACCCACTCTGCTGTTCAGATACTGTGTTGATTAAAAATCAGCTCAGGTTGATGTATAAAGAGCTACATCATAACGCCATGTACTTAAGAATTATATCCTTGTAAGGATGTGTGCAGGGACAAAAAACATTGAACATGGCTCAATGTTTGCTTCTTTTTCTTGGCAAGATGATATAAAAATCTCAACAGAGAGCAAGGAACGTGTATGAAGTTTTAACCATGTAGAACATGACAAAAGATGCCTGAATGCATAATGGAGGCTTCGGTGTAAAGGGCAGCTGAGAAAAGAGACGTTAACATGTTAGTCTTTAAGAAACTCTGTGATGGAAAGCCACTTTGCACTCAAAGAAAATGGGACATCTAAAAGGGGGGGAGTCTTGTATGAATTATTTACATAGAGCACCATCTACAGACACTGCAAAGGCTGCTATAACATGAGTATGTTAGAATACTAAAGACTTTGAGGTGGATCCAATGATCTACTGGCTCAGGTACAGCTGATCTTTTTCATTAGTGAGAATGAAGACAAATTATCAACTGTAGCTTTTAGCCACCAGCTCCACTCCCTCCAACTGTGACTGTATATCCACTCTCAGGCGTGAATGCCCCCAGCATTAAAAACCCACCCTTGATATAAAGTGAGGCATCGTTGCTCAACACCTGCTAGTCAATAAAAGTTTTATTCTTTGATGTAAACGCTTTTATGGCTGTGTGTATACACATCGCCTCTTGTAGACAGTTTTGTTCTTACTCAGACCTTCTCCGAGGGGAGGGAAAATGATGGTGATGAGCTGGAAATGTACAGCGTCTGCATATAATCAACATACTGTGCTCCACTCTGCTGCAAGTCCAGCAGGAGAGGGGGAGCTGTGGCACTGGATGAAATATACATTTTATGCAGCAGGGTTCCACAGAGTCATTAGGAGTAGGTGGTACTCTTGAGAACATAAGTGAGGAGTTGCAGTTTTGTTGTGCGCGTGTGCGTGTGTGCATGTGTGCATGTGTGCGTGTGTGTGTAGGTGTACTTTCTGAGTACTTTAGAAGTCAGTAATTTTACTTTTGTTACCACGTATCCACAGCGAGTAGGATTTCAGTTTAAAAGCAGACTGATCTCATTGACCTAAATAATGGCGTAACAGCAACAGAGGAAAGTGTGTTAACATGTGTTTGAGGCTGTGTGTAGCGTCCCCAGCTGAGTGAGTCTACTGTCTAACTCCTCTCAACAGCTTTAATGTTGTATAAAAAATATATCATATTGTAGCTTTATGAATATTACATAAGATTTTAGAACAGGAAACAAAAAATGCATCACATTAATTTCCCAAAAGACATTGTACAAACTAGTCCTTGTGCATTATAAATGAAATACAGATTTAAAGGACGTAGCTGATGATAATCTTTGTTTCTTCTTGTCAACAAATCCATCAAACAGCAAAATGAACAATGACAATATCTCCAAACAAGTATTGTGTGGTGTGTGGTGTGTGTGTGTGTGTGTGTGTGTGTGTGTGTGTGTGTGTATCAAAGCCTGATATATCTTCCCTCTCTGTGCCATAGAGCACCATTATCCTCCAAAAGCACATCACCGTTGTATGGGGGACAAGGTCCTTCACTGTTCTTTCACAATGAACAACACACTGTAGTTTATCATGACTATAACTTGCATACACCATCCAGCTGCTCCAAATACTTGCTAGTAGTAAATGTGTATTATTCTACAGATGAAAAATAGTCCCCGATAATGCATGACATTCCTGCTGTTTGAATGTTTGGTCAATATTACAGTAACCTACTGCTTTAGACAGCTAAACTATTGACTTTGACCTGTTTCATATCTTTGGCAGGGACCGATTGTCTGAGTCAAAGACACAGTAAAGAAAACAGAGATCAATGTAAGACACACTGATGCCAAACAAATTCATCTAAATTTACAGGGTGCACATTCCAAACATACTGAATGCTTCTTTAAAACATACATGGCATAGAATGATGCTTCAGATTTCATATAAAAAATGTAAATTATTACCTAGGACATACCTTCGAACAGTCTATGGCACTGATGAGGTCTCTGAAGTTAGCTTTGCTGTGGCTTATGTTCTCTGTGACCATAACCTGCATAATTAATGCTGACTCATAAAAAAGTATGAATATAATTTGTCTTTAAAAGATGGCAATTGTTGCAAGGATAGATTCTCCTGAGTTCTCTGGTCTTTAAAGTATTTTGTGAGTCCATATCCTTCAGGTTTCCTTTTTTTCCTTTGCAACAGGCCATTAATATTCCAGCTGGAGTTCACAGTTACACGACATAATGGTACATCTTATTGGATGCTTACATCATTATCATTAAAATTATGACTACAGACATAGTTCTGTGTGAACAGCTGTTTATCATACAAAAGAATATTCATTACTTTTAGGAAAATCTGGATTCAACTTAACAGATATTCGAGCCCAGCAATGTAAAACCTATGCAGAGAACTAATATTGTCCATCAACATTCATCACAATACAGTGGGAGAAAAACACAGACAAACCTAAAACTCTAATGAAGACACCTATAACTTACATATACATTTTAAAACTGTCTCAGGTGTCAAGTGAAAATCAGATGTGTCCTTATCAAAGTAGAAGTGGTCTGTTTTGATCCAAGAAGTTTGAGGTCAGACGGTTTGGAGAACATGAATATTTTGTGGACAGTTCACTGGGTGACTCAACAGTCCCATCTTGCAGCTTTTAGTATACTTTGACTGGCATAATGTTTTCTGTATTTTATACCCAGGTGCAAATTTGCAGCCTCTCCTTTTGCATTTCACAAAACTCAGACCAATTTACGAGCAATGAGGGAGGAAAACTGTGATGGAAAGTCAATGAAAGTCATCAAATTTAAATCAGCCTTTAGCCTTGGTCTGTTCAGATTTGCCGCTCTGAAACTGCCATTAAAACCTAACTAAAGTAGTTTTTTATGCTTTATTTTTGTTTATTCATTTAATTTTAAAAGTTTCTTTCCAAGAAACAACCTTTAGCTCAAATGCAACGTGTCCTCTACTTTGCTAAAAGGGCACATAGTTGGTCATAACTTTATGATTTTACACTTTATGGTTTAACAGCTTTAATTTTACCTCTAATTAAGTCCAGTTGATGTTCTACCATAACTGATTTCAATGCTGTCTTGACCCCAAACCTGCAGTATATTGTATTACTTAGATTTGTGTGGCCAAGAGTTGCAATTCCCCTCAAAGCTGTGGGAGGATTGTGGGTTCAGGAGGTTAGGCAGGTGGTAAGGCAGCAGGGATAAAACAGCCTAGACATGCTCACTGGCTGGATCTCCCCTCAATCACACCCAAGATTGGTAATGGATGCCTGCAGCACCTAGGTCACATACACACACACGCAGTCTCTCACACAGGTGGTAGTAGTTAAGGTGTGTGTGTATGTGCATGTAACACAGGGAGCTCACTCCATCTCTGTCACATTCCCTGTGGGACTGCAGCCTATCCAAGTGTCAGCCGACCTGCCAGGCAATCAGAGCTCAAAATGTCATCCATAGCCTGAGCCTTCCCTGCCCAGGCTGACCGCCAGAAAGACCATCCATTTATCTGTCTATTACCCCCCCCACACACACACAAACACACTCACACACACTCCTCACACACACAACTCTCAACCTTTCTTCCTGCCTCCCGTCCAAAGTTATACAATTTGAAAAAAAGCCAGATCCGAGGAGAGGACAATATTTTTTCCTGGCTATTCCAAGCAGGAGGCAGTATTTCAGAAAATCGCTGGTAGAAATCCATCATCAAAAAATTAAACTGGCCGGGTAAGAGAAACTCAAACTGAGGGCGTTTAATTTGAATGTATCTTTCATACACACTCCCAAGAGGTCCATGAATTTACTCCAACTGTTGCTTAGTGAGCCGTTGAGCAGGTATCACTCAAGCGTTGGATAAAAAACATGTTTTCATGGTTCACTTGATTATTGAGCTGATACTCATGCAAAATCTGAGATAAAAGCTTTAAAAAGGAGCATCAAGGAGGAATATGCGAGCTTGTATTACTCCAATCTATCATTCTCTAATGGCTCTATGCTGCACGAGAGAACTGCCCTAGCTTGTGTTACCGCTACGCCGGAGAAAGCCACTTTACGAGGAACGATACATAGCAAACACAATAGATAGACAAAGAGAGAGTGACGCTGAGGAACAACAGCGTTTTGCTCTCACATTTCAGAGATTTGCTTGAAAGTCTTGGAGGGGAAGTGGATTGTAGTGGTCCATAAAATATCTGTTACATTCGATCTGTTTCTCATATGAGGGTGGCTGCCAGCGCTGTCTTATGGCATGTGATTTGATGCATGGTGGAAAGTACAAGTATTTTCGTCTTGTGTCTTTCACCCAAGCAAGGTCACAGACGTGGCTGATATGAAAAACACACATGCATGTTTGGGAACTACAAGATTTAACCACATTCAGGCTTATTCCTGATGTTGACATGCGAGGATTGCCTAATCAAATGAATGAAAACGTACGGGGGATAAAAAATGCCTTAAATCATAGTTTATTTTGTTTCATTTTTTGATATTCCATAAAATTTCAGAGTGTTATCGAAAGAACACCTGTCAGCCGGGTCCTCATGTCTCAGTCTAATTAAAATGCTGCATTTTAAATAAAACTTGCTGATAAACTGCAAACAACAAGCAGAAATATAATGTTTTATTTTGAACTATCATTTATGTAAGATAAACAAAACTATGTTAAAAAAAAACTTTTCTAGCATAATTTTCTTCTGTAAAATCAATCAATCTCTTTTCTGTTTATAACCAGAAGCTTTTAGTTTTTAGTTTTAGTTTTTAAGCTGTCCACAATTGAACTAGACCTATGAGACCTATAACAACTCTTAAAACCAATGTTATTTTGAGAAAAGCTTATTTTTTTTCTAATTTGTTCAAATCCTTAATGTCATAAAAGCCATAGAATTTATCATGGTTATATGTATACACTGCAAACCCATTAAGAGGTGGTTCTTTCTCAGCTGTATGCATGTGTGTTTCCAGCTACCGTGAACTGAATACCAAGCTGAACGTCATCTCATAAAGGAGTCTGACATTTCCATTTTCACTGTGGCATTAAGTGCCACCTTACCTTGGGCCTGTCCCACCTCGACACATCAGAACGGCTGGAGAGGGAACACACACTGCCATCGCTCATACCTGCCTAAATAGCGCCGTCCCATTCACTGAGATAACAAACCGATACAACTGGCAAGGTGGAAAAAGACAGACAAAAGTGGTCACTCTGCTCTCTCAGAAACCCTGGATGACAGTAAAATAAATAATGACCTCGAGGAGGACATGTGGCCTCCACACACACACACAAAATGGCACACACCAAACACGCCACACATGCGTCATCCTTGTGCTATTACAGCAGGGGGGCAGATGATCCAGGTTATTCTGCACTGGTGTGTTTGTACCAGTGTGTGTTGCACTTTGGGCTGCAGCCTGCACACATGAAAGAGATGGTATTTGGAAAAGGGGGGAAAAAAAACATATTTTTACTGAACATCATTGTCAATGTCACTGAGCAGCGAGCTTGAAGAGAGAGGGAAGATCAAAGGCGAGCGAAGCGATGGCCTCTGGCAGTAGAGACTCGCCCTACAGATGAGGTGAAGGACAAACTCTCTCAGAGCTCCTTCCTCCTCCTTTCCTCCTCCTATTGCTTACTTTCAAACCCAGCCTGGGCTTTGTTCACCTTGTGCTTGGAAGCAGACTGCAAACTTCATGTCCTAATTTCACTTGTCACAGTCGCTTACATTTGCTTTAAGCACAGACATGTTTTCCATCCACCTCTTCCTGCCCTCTCTCTTTTTCTGCTGTCTGCTCCTGTGGTTACTGGCAGCCATTAGAGGTTATATGCTAATCTGTGATGTCACTCTGACCACCAATTACATATCAATATAATAGCCGCGGTCACTGCCTTCAACATGGAGTGTCAATAAGCACAAGCTGAAAGTTATGATTATGTGTAGACGTTAAGTCTGTTTTTTCTTGGTCAGACATAGCAGCTTAATTGTTGGAAAGTGGCCTGTGATTAAGGGCAGCAAAACATTATTTTGTTCTAAATTTGTATTGATAGCATAACGCTCTAAGGAAAATGCCAACTCTTTTGACCCCACTCCCACCTTTTTACTCACAATGAATATAAGACAAAGAAAGAAACACTACTTTTTATAAAAAAAGAAGGACTTTTACTCTCATCAACTCTTTTAATTTTAGCATTTATTTTCCAGATACAGAAGCCACCTCTAATTGCTCAATATCCTTTTGATCTGTGATTATTTGCCCACCAATAGAAATATGTTAATCTTATTATCTTATAGCAACCCACGTTGATCATAACTGAGATTTAATTTCTACAATGGTTCTACTTACTTTATTTACTTGCTTTTTGACTGTGCTCTATGATGGATCATGTCTTCTATGAAAAGCTAACTAGCTACATTAATAATAAACTGTAATTAAGACATAACAGCTACATATCTTAAGATAATGCAAGATGGTTAAGCTGTCAGTAATCAAAGGTTTTTTATGTTGACAGTAAGTCCAAGGAGTCACTCCACTAACCCATTAAGATGTACAGCCACATCTAACTGTGCAGATCAATTAAGCTATTTGACTCCTTCTAGCCCACCGTCTAGTTTTACAGCACATTAACCCTTCTTATTAATTCCAGCTTCTCTTATCAACTTCATTTGCAGTGGCAGCGGGAAGCAGTTTCTGGTTAAAAAACCCTGGTAGAACCAAGCTCAGCACCAAACAGTAAATTAAGTTAGTGGAGAGAGGCTTGTGTGTCAGAGTTAAAAGGTAAATAGTTTCCTCAAGCTTTGGCCAAGTTGTTGTTTTGTGCAAGCTGTATGTGAAAGCAGGCACATGCTTGCTCGCATGTTGGCATAACATCGATATAAAGTGATTATTTGACAGGGTGTGATAGATTGTTGTAAAGTTCTTCTGGCTCAAGGTGGCAAAAAAAGAAAGTAAGTCAGCTTTTAGACCTGACTTAATTGATCTTCCGCTATGTTTACCAACTAGCTGCAAATGTTATCTGTCAGCTATATGGTGCTTGGCAGGTAGTGTGGACGAATTAAGGAGAGCTTGTTTATTGACTGCAGCTACATGCTTCATGCCTGCTAAAAAAAAGGGTTAACAGAGCAGTAGCAACAGAAATTAAGCAGGTTGTACTATAGCAAAAACAAGATGTGCTTTCCCATGAGTTCCCAACAAAACCTAGTCAATTGTCTATGCTTATTAGAGTCTTCATGTTAAAACCATGGTATCTGTGAGGAGGAAGACAGAAATGAAAAGAGGATGTGAAATGAACACAGAAAATGTAAAATGAAATTGGAAAATATTCAGAGAGGAGCAGTGTGGCCTTGTTACAAAGAGACTTAGATGCTACATCAACAGGGGCTTGGTTAAGGCCAGTCCAGAGACACATGGTTCGGACTGTCTAGTGTAGAGGAAGAATGGAAGAAATCCTTGCAGTTCTACATTCTTCTCATCCAGACCTCCACACAATAAACCGAACTGAATTGCAGAAGTGGGAGGAATAGGAAGACAGAAAGCCAGACAGGACACAATTGAACGGATGTTGAGAATTTTCTGTATGCCGCCACAGTTAACCTTCAAGTCGGATCATCCTTGCTTCTTTTCATAAAACCCTTTTCATCGCTCATCATTCCATCTCTTTCACTGTGCTCCTCTGCGTCTGTTTCTCTCATAGTGTGTCGAAGAACCTCTCTGGCCTCTCTGCTGCTAATCTCATCGGAAGAGGGGAAATTACTCAACGTGAGAGTGGACAAAAAAAACGATCATTGTGCTTCAAGGAAACAGGGGATGTACAAAGTGTCTTCTGAACATGTCTAAAGGTAAAGGTTCCGACCTGAACTGCCCCAAAGCAGTTTAAAAAGCCTGTTGTGTTAGAGAGGGACAAGACATTGCATGGTACAAGTGTTGATAGTAGTGCACAATATTGGACGGTTTCTGCTCAAAAGCATTAAAACTGCAGAAAGTGGTCGTACAAAAGAAAAACAATGGGAGTAATCTTGCTAGCAGGAAATGAATGAGCTTCAGAAAGTCTGGCCATCATTCTCCATTGTCCATCCATCATCTGGTAGGTTTTTTCTCACCAACTGCTGACATCTGATAGGTCATAATACTGCAAAAAAAATTAACTGCCAGACAATTAGACATGTGTTTAACTAACTCATGTCTGTCAAATGTAATTGGAATAAGAATCAAAAGCAACATTACTATTCAAACAGAAATAACCATTGTGGTTTACAGACGGACTGTGTGCTCCACAAAACAAACAAACAAACAAAAATGAAAAAAAAAAAAACATTTGTCATAACGTACTTGTATGTGCATAAATTTTCGTAGTAATGCATTTTTACATTCATTTGGTTAAGGTAATCTTTTTGAATTTTGGCTGTTTTATAACCTCTCTACTCAAGTGACATCTCATGTTTATTGCCAAGTTGTACATGGTTGTGATATTAATGCCTTTTCAGGTGTTTATTTACTGAACCAATCAGAATATTTCAGTAACTGAAGCTGCACAGATTATTATGATTACTGCACCTGTGACAACACAGTGTTTATTTTTTCACTCAATGTGCAAAATGATGCTCTTTAAAAAATTCCAGACTGAGTGCGAGTGCTTCCGCTTGCCTCATCGTGAGGCAATATTGAGTGAGGTTTACTATGAAATACGTTAACATGTGCCTCCTTGACAGGACCCAAACACTTGATTGATGAGAAAATGGTGAGGGATGTAATGCCCTCAATACTGTGCCCTGATGCTAAAACTACCCCATGTGTCAGCACCCAGGAAATTATGACCGCAAACTGAAACCATTGGGGGAACAAAATATATATGGTACCTTGAAATTTCCCCAAATTCATTTTCATGGGAAACACAATTTGCAGGATGCTTGCGCTGCAGAAATAGGTCTTGGTAGGGGGTGAGAAATGAAAATGAACGGAACGGTTTGGGGTCTGGGGGTTTGTGTGTGGAACTGATTCCACAGCTTCTGGCCCGAATGGCACACTGTGATGTGGCTGACACCTCTACAGACACGCTTATGCAGCTCAGCAGTTAGAATTAAAACTCTGCTGGGTCTCCCTTTGGTGTTTACCTATTCAGAAGAAGCTGACATTTATAAGATGGCAAATGCAATGTGCAGATGAAGAGGAGAGAGGAGTTTTTTAAGGAGGTGTATTCCACCTCTCATGACTCACGTGGGCTGACAGAAAGGTGCATTTATGTTCTAAGTTGACCTGAATCATAAAAACAGATGTTTTCAGTTTACTGGTCTATATCTGGGTTCTTTAATATCCACTGAGGATGAGCAGTCTGCCTCATTTAATCCTTATTCTTGAACTTTCTGATTTTCTAAACATATGCTTGCTATTTCATGCTTTCTTCCAAAGCTCAGACCACATAGGATGCTGAAGGTAAAGACGAATAACAAGATTTCAAGTGAGGGACTGAAAATAAAAGAGAGGGAGGATCAGTTTAGAGGACCGCAAACATGAACATATGGAACGAAGGAGCAAAAAAGACACATAGGAAGAGAAGGAAGGGATAGAATGAGGCGAAGAGGCAAACAGCAGATAGCTGATGGGTAAACAGGCCTGGCACGGGCTGGAATGAAGAAGTGCCCTGTGGTGGCTGGGACTTTGGAGAGAATAAATGCCAGTGTTACAAACAGCCCAAACCGGTATTAATCTCCCCGATAGCCTTCATGCCCGCCGTGCATTAGAGGAAATAGCGCGCTAAGCCACAGAATCATTCAATCTTCCCCGCTTGCTCCCCGAGTGCTGCCTGCAAACAGCCAAGGCCCAGCGCAATAAGGAATGATGGAGGAGCTGAGCGTACGAGCAGCCCCATCCACCGCAGCGTTTTACATTTTAATTACATCACACAATAAGACAGGTGGAAATCAAGTATGAGCAGGTGGAGGGGAAGCAATTAACAGTGACAGTGGAAAGAGGAGGGAGGAGGGAGGAGGGAGGGAAAGATAGAAGAGGGTGGAAGGAAAAGTGTTTGGTCATTTCAGCTTTCATTGCTTAAAAAATTAGAGCTTGCAATCAGTTTGGGAGGTTTTTCATTTTTCCTGCATTGATTTAAGGTTGGATGCACACTGAGTATTTGACAGTATTGAAATGATGGAAAATGTTCAAAGCCATAGGGAAGAGGATTAGTGTTATTTTGTCCTGTTGGAAGAAAGTGACCTTGTTTACTCACACTCTCAAAGAGCCACATTACCAAGACATGTAGCCTCTGGTCAAACTGAGAATTAAGCCCTAAATTCCAAATTAATTACTCATGAGATTATACTCCAGACCTCAGGAGGCTTCTAGCATCATTCAAGCGGGGTCGTAGTTTTCGCTGCCTGCCTCCATTTACCCAAGCAAAATGTCCAAAACTCCAGCTGGGCAGAAATCAGCAGCACACCTACTGTAGGAGCAATTGTTTGGGCCCTGTGCCAAAGTCAAATGGAGTCTTATGGAGTCAAATGGAAATCTTATGTTTTGCTCATTTGCTCCTGACTCCAGTCATCAATCTTTTAATCTACGGTGAAGTGCTGTGAGGGTGGTTTCTGCCGGGTTCCTAAAGCACGCTGCACTCTCAAGGTTTTACTCTTAAGTGTGACAAATAAAGAGTGGGGCATGGCTGCACATACCACCTTGCAAACCAGTGCTGTGCAGGCACTTATGATGGAGGGACTACAAAAAGGACAAATGGAAAATAGCAGAGGTTGAATGTTTTTCTATGGTTTTTAAAATTCACTTCCTCCCTTACTGAGGCAACAAATATTTATTGCCATAAGCTTGATTTTAACACATATCTGCAGACTGTCAGTCATGGGATAGTATTAATTTTCATTTTCTGATGCCTTTCTTTCTCATATGTTCCATTTTGTGGTGATAGTCTATTTGCTGAACGACAACTTCTCATTGCAAATAGACTATCATCAAGCATCATTAAGTAACATTGTGTCATATAGTGATAAGATCGGACAATCAGTCCTGTTAGTGACTCCTGTGAAGTGATTGAAAATTGCAGCAATAGAAACTCAACAATCTGTCTTTAAACCAAAAAAGAAATCTGGATGTCAGAGGGTTCATCATCGATTCCAATAAATCATTCCAGTGTGGTGTATGTTTACTCCGCAGCTCCAGGGGGGTCGATCTGTAAAACCTACAACGAAACCTGTCTTAGCCTGCCTGAAGGAGCTTCTCACTCAATAAAAAACATTTTGAATCCAGCAGAGAGCTTTAGTCTAAGTGAATCTTAAGAAGCTCGGCTTTTCCTCCCTGACAAGAATTAAGATATTAGGAAAGAAAGAATCAACATGGTTAAGGTGATTATTTTGGCATAAAAAAGGAATCCTCAATTTTTTTTTAAACTTGAAAAATGTATTTTTCAACCTTGTCAAACTGTGCTTGGCAGTACAGTACTCTTTTGCCCAGTAGAGCTAAAGTAATTAAAAAGTGGAGTGCTAGGAGTTAGCTCCAAGTTGCCTGTGGCTACTACTGCATCTGCCCTCTGTTAAAGAGCAAACGTCAGGACTGTCATTACTGCCAGTGAGTGAGCTTGTTAGCACTGAGGTCAGCAGCTAAAGGTGAGCAGGAGAATGAGGAGTGGTCAAAGCGGGGTTGGAGGTCAAAAGCTGGGGCTCAACCCGCCAACTCAGAGCACTAATGGGATAGTCAGTTTGGACTGAAGCGTAAGAATCGATTGGATGTTGTGGGGTTTTTTTGTACAATTTTCTTAGCATTCACTTGCTCAAGTTAAATCCATAATACATTTTCTCTCAGTGCTTGATAATATGGACTAAATGCACTGTTTACTTACACTCTCGTCTTTAAAGCTTGATGTGGAGGTGTGTTTGACCTTTTGTACACCATCTTCCCACATCTCTCCCCACCCACATGGTTAACCCAAAACCTGTGTATCCCAACCCCCCCTTAAAAGCATAACCTGCAAGGGGGGAGGTTACAGAGACATAAAGAGATGGATAAAGACAAACATGGAGAGTAAGTGGAATAGTTAAAAGGTGGGATACTGGGAAAGGTCACATTTGCCTGCCTCCCTGCTGCGTCTTCAACCCCCCCGTCTCTCTCATTAGTACCGCACGCCGTGGAGCAGAGGGAGGGGAAGGTAAACAACTTGCCTTGAAGAATACACTGAGCCTCTAACCAAACAAGCGGACAGAGGCTCTTTATGCCTTGACTCAGTCTGACAGAATAGCATATGTTGTTTACTTGCTAAATTAGCAAAATCGTGTGAGTTTTGAAGGCAAGTACAGTCTGCTGCGTCGATACTGTAGGAAATCTGCAGCAACAGCAGAGTAAGCCAAATGGCCTGGGGGCTTCAGGAGCTGAAGTATGTGTAATGTATCAGATTCCTGGATGAATATAATGATTAAAATGATTCTTGTTTGCAATGCAAGTTTCCTACTCAACACTTTCAGGGGTTGAGTGTAAGAGCAGGATAAAGCCGTCAGCATTGTTTTGTACTTGGAGTTTGGTTTGAGCAGTAATTTTTTAGTATGTATGTTAAGATTCTACTATTATTCCAAATATTCTCAATTTTTACAAAGGTCATGTAAAATCATTTTCAGAGCTTAATCCGTATGTGGCATTATCCGATTGAGATATATGAGACATGCCAATGTTATCTTGGAAAGTATACAGCACATATAATGATGCCCCTAGTCTGTTCACATGAAAGTCTGTGTTGCCTCAGCTAACAGTCTGCAAGGATGGGGTACAGATGCATGCAGAAAACAAGCCCACATTTCTATTTGGAAAGTGAATAACACAGATTTTCAAAGGTAGGAATTAAGGTTTGTTTGTGGACAAACAGCTTTCAAAGTTTGTCCCCAACTCAACAGGCAAAAGAGACAGAGAGAAAGTAAGATGAATCGAGACAGCCAGCAGCACTGGAGAGAACAGAGCCATAATTTAGAAAACTTAAATGATATTTTCTGATTGTTTCATAGCCGTTAAAAAGGCACAAATTTAACCTGAGCTCCTTCCTTTCTGCTGTGACTCTCTCCTCTGTGGTTTGTTGGTCAAACAGACATACTGATACACGCACAGCAAAATATTGCAATCTTTTGTAAACTTATCATAGATGGTTTTTTTTAAAATCTGACAAAAGCAAAAATGGGAAAATAACTAAATTTACACTTTTATTTGGCTTTGCAAATTTATAAACTACACCAGCTTTTTTATGTTTAACCATAATATAACATTTATCAATGTTACGTTTAATAGTCACCACGTTAAACGGAAATGAACAAATCCTGCCGCAGCCTTGGAATGTCCTGAAGTGACCCCAAGGTGTCAGAGCACCCGCTTTGACTGCTTTACATAAACTTCCTCCACTGCCACAGAAGACATTCTGCAGCTTTTCACAGGTTGACCGGTAATCCTCCTGCAAGTGTCCTGATCCTAATGTTTGAAACTGTAAATGTCACTGTACTTTAACATTTTCACTGTCGCTTGTAGAAACTGTGTGAGGAACTAATTAATGTGTATCTGTGAGGCTAAGCAGGTGGTTTCACAGCAGACCTGCCACGCTGGCTGAGCCAGGGCGTCCAGGGAAACATTAGTGAATTAAATAGCTTGAACAGCCTGTGGGATCACACAGGCGATGCACAGAATGTGTCCACTGGGTTAAACTTGAAACCAGGACTATTCCCTTTTTAATCAGTTCTTTTTTTTTTTTTTTTTTAGCCAGGCAATAAACAGTGTTAAAATCTTCAAATGTTGGTTTAGTTTAAATGAACTGAGCCACAAACAATTGTACCACACTGTCAGCAGAAACAATTTCTTATTTCTACATATATATGTGAATATGTATGTATGTATGTTTAAATATGTATTTGTTCCAGACCTATGGCATCATTGCCATATAACATTAACATTCCTCACATGTTAGCGAAAAGTTGCTTTTTTAGCACGTTTTTTGTTTCTACCAACTCTTGAGACTGAGAGCTCTTATGTGCCAACTTTGTGTGTTCTTTTTTTTTTTACATCTTTACTGAGGCATTGAAGCTCAATTTAACTGTCCAGTGATCGTGGCAGGAGAACCAAGAACTAGCAGAATCTTAAAAACTATTAGCTAAAAGATATTAAAACATTTTGTCAAGCTAAATTAAACTGCGGTCAGGTTATCGTTGTCTGTAGTTTTGTCACTATGAACAACTTTTCCACTTTACACAAAATCATTTACCCTTTATTGATACAAAAATATGACTAGTGCAGCTAGAAGATCAGGCCTAAGTTGTGGTAACTTTACAAACAGAAGGAAGTTACAGTAGATTGCATAGGTTGATATACTGAAGCAGTACATTGATTACATTGATTTGTCATGAAAAAATATCTGTATTCTACAGAAAATAATCACAACCTGACAGAGCTGTAAACATGCGGTCCATGACAGTTTTTTAACTATTTCAAAAACACTGAGACAAATTTCTAAAGGACATCCTAATTGACACTTTCTGCAGTGAAAAGGCACGTGATAACCTCGTGGCATATTAGGCTAACACTACAAAGTATACTAAGATCTATGAGGAAGGGAAAAAAAATGGTAGAGGACAGAAGAATAAAAAGGTTGCGAGCTTTCCTAAAGTAGCACATCCTGCATTACACCAGGTGTTGGTTAGAGCCATGGATGCCTACTCATCTGGAAGTTAGAGAAACCTCTGCATGTGCTTTTTCTCTTTCTCTCTGTCTCCCTTTCACACACACACGCTTTTGCACTTCATGCATTCAGTTTGATCTAATTAGGGATGGAGCAGAATGCTTCACAGCTGACACTGGCTTCAATGTAAGCCACAGGGCTCTACAGTATGGACAGACACTATTCCTTATCAACCTGCCTCACTGCTGATAATCCAGCTAAACCGCTAAATGTGATGGCAGCCTGCATGTCATGCGCTTTTCATTTCCTTTGTAACTTTTTTGTATGTTTTTTGCTGTGTTAAATTCTTACTGAGAGGTGTGGAGTGTACAGATTGGCCAGAGCTTCCTATTGTTGTTGCTGTGAGCTAATGTAAGCGAAAAATTTGTTATGATGTGTTCACACCTGACAACCTTAGTGACATGCCTGATCTCACCCTCATTGTTGGAACATCAAAGACACATTTCTGCCTACATTTCAGCCCATGTCAGTATTCAGTGTAAGTGCTAGGAGTCCTGGGATATTATGGAGAAATCCTGTTTATTATGAACTTAGGTTGTTTTTGCAGATTTTAGCAATTATTTCTTACTCGTTGCACTCTCTGAAGTAACTGCTTGGTTCTATAAACACTAAAACAAGGTCAGACGGGGCAAAACAAGCTAGTTTAGCCAACAGCTTTGATTAATGGCAGTCTGTCCTCACTCCCAGCACCTTAAATAGTTTGGTCAGTGGCCTTAGACTTCAAACTATGGAGCTGCGGGTACCCTCAAGCATTATTTGTGGAGGCAGCTGTCTAGTGAAATCTTATGATGTGTCACAGTAAGGTGAAGTGATATAAAATGTGAGAAAAGTTTGCATGTGGAAAAGTTTCAGGTAATTAAATGGATCAAACTTGATACTTTCACCAGGGAGACCAGGGATTGTGTCACATTTAAAACAAAAGTAAACCTGAACTTAACTTGTGTGTGTAGACATATCGAAGTCAGAATAACAGATGTTCCATCATTTAATGTACATTATCACATGGTTCGGTGTTCTAGACTTAACTAAGTAGCGCTGGCGCTTGTACACTTGTGCTACTTTATTTAGAGCATTCAGCTGACATCTCATTTCATGAATTAGAACTGGAAAGGTTAGATGGAAAGGAAGGCCCTTCTTCCCCTGTGGCAAGAACAAGCCAATAGCAATTAGTTGTGCAGATGACTGCTGTTTAATATAGCCACTGTTATATGGACATACTGCATCAAGGCAAAAATGGGCTGAATATAAATATTAATAAATAACTAGATAAATATAGTAAATGATGTTTTCTGGAAATGCCTAGACGCATCCTCAGAAACACATATGTAAAATATTTATTTTGTGTTGTATTGTTATAATTTTTTATTGATTTGGGCCTAGATATGGATTCATGCTGTGACACATTGTGTTTTAAAGCTAAGGACTTCCTTTTATAGTCATCTGTTGTCATTTTTCGCAAAAAAAAAAAATAGCTGAAAAAACAAAAATCTTATTTCTCAGTGATCAGACATCTGTTACTTGATTCCAGTTGCACTTGAAGTGTTTTGGACTGCTGGGGAATCAAGTTCAGCATGTTACCTTTCAAAAGAGACCACGCATGTGCTCAAAATGCTTCAGGAACAGCTTCCAATTTAGCCTGGGTATGCTGAAATAGGTGTTTTAGTTTAATTTTGTCAAATTTTCCAGGGAGCATTTAAAGGTTTTCTGAGGAGATAGACAATGAGAGAGAGAGAGAGAGAGAGAGGGAGAGAAAATGGATATACAGAAAATGGACTGCATTTGTACTGCAATAACTCACGGTGCAAGTCAGCATTCAGATTTATACACTAATGGCAGAGACTTCTTTGCAAAGTGCTCATCAGAGACTATACACACAATCACACACCAATGGGACATTAATACAGGGTTCAGTATCTTGCTCATTGAGACTTGGACATGCAGACTGAAAGAGTCGCAGATCGAATAACGTGCAACCTAAAGCATCTTTTCAGTCTCCAAGTCAGTTGTTCACAACAGGCCACCCACACAACTACATCAACCACAAGCTCTGTCAAAAGGCACCTATGCACACAAGTAGAGCTGTAGCTTAACACACCCAGATCATCTTTGAGAGACAGTGGTATCCTGACAGAGCCATAATCTATTATGATATAGCCGATGGCAAAGTCTTCAGTTGGTTCAGTGCTTCAATCCACCGTGGAATATCAACAACTATTGGATGAAATTACACTATATTTTGTGCAGAGATGACTGGTTTCAAGAGGAAGGATCCTGCTGTTTTCAGTGATCCCCTAACTTCTCCTCCCGCACCAACTTGTGAAATGTCAGAGAATTTACAAGGAAAAAGCCTCCCTGAGAAAAAACTGCATTAATTTTAGTGATCCCCTGACTTTTCATCTTGCACCACTACTAGGCCAAAATTTTATTAAGTCCTGTAAATTGATTTATGAACAAATAATTGTACCTGTGAAAGGTAATGTCATTCCCATGAGCACCAGCTAAGTGTGCTGGTGTTAAGTGCTAAGCAGTGCTAAGCTAAGTACTTAGCATCGAATATTAACAGGCTGACAATGTTAAACCAAGATAGTGATTGCAGTAAACATCCTACCTGCTTAACATGAGCATACTTGCATTATCATTGTTACCACATGTCAAGTTAGCATTACGATGAAAAGCAACATTTTGCCTATACAGCCTCAGAGAGCCATTAGCTTGGCTGTGTTGGAACAAAGAGCACTGTGCTACATTTTCTTGACTAATGTCAGGAAAATATCAATGGAAACACTAAACATGAGCTGAAAACTATGTTGGCAATGCCATACTTACACTCAGCACTGTGAAGTGTCTGCAGTCCTCCTCTCAAACTGCATTCAACCCCAACAACCCCTTTACTTGTAAGGTAGGGTAACCTGTAGATCACCTGAGCAGTGAAACTTGCTCATCTAGCTTATTGCTATTGCTTGCAAATTTAAGATTTTGCAAAAAGAGGTACATAAGTGTAAACAGAGAATTGTCATGAACTTAAACAAGGGAAAGCTACATTATGATGTGCTATAACTATAATTTTTTAGTCGGGTCCTGGATGAACAACCACCTGGCAAAAGAATGATCATCACAAAATAATGAGCGTACAGTATCTGGCAAATTAAAACACCTCAGGTAACAGCATAGCAGATTGCTGCCCTTTCTCTTTATTACCTCTTTAAACTGCACCTCACATCATTTTGCTTTCCTAACATCCTACTTATTGCATCAAAGAGCTCACACAGACATTGTGTACTATCCTATAGTTAAACATAGCTTAAAAGAGTGTGGGATGATGTACTGCTCAGGAATATTGCCCATAGCTTTCCCATTTTTAAAATACCATGCTGTGTTATTTTTGGATAGACTACACCCCATACTGTACACAGCAGCATTCTGTGAACAACACAGTAAATCAAATCTGAGTAGCATACTAAAACCAGATCATATGACTTACATCCTCACACAATATTAGCCTATTAATGATCTACAATAAACCAAACTGATGGGAGAGGAAAACCATGCACTTTGTGTAATATGAGAATAATTGCAGCCAGTAAGGTCTCTTAACATTTGTTTGCGTAAGGCTCCGTTTTATGAGAGAAATGCAACTTTCTCAGAGTGGTATTTCAGAGCTAAGTATGCTAAACTACTGAAGAGGGATAAGACTGTGGTGAACAGTGTAACACAGGGCTGACTATTACTGAGAAAAAACAGAAAAAAAGGCAGAACTAAGCAAACATCAAGGGGCAGGGAACATCCCTGTGATCTTCCAGCCCTCCTTTATAGAGGGGGACTGTATATTCTGCAAACTGCTGACACTTCACATGCACTCTATACTGCGCAGAGAGAAGCTCCATGCACATGAAATACAGCCCGGAAAGCAAAACAGAGAGAGAGGGAGTGCTTGCTTTTGGCTAATGATGGCATTTTGCCCATGATAGATTTCCTTTTTTTGCCAAGCTTTTTCTCATAGGTGAAATGAATTCCTGTCACAAGAATATAATGAAGGCTTCTTCTAGCTGTTTACCGCTCAAAAGATGAGGTATCCACTTTGTATCGCTGTGCTAAAAATGCATAAGACAGAAAAGAGAAAGGGAGAAATCTGACAGTGGGAACTGGAAGGAAAATAACCTCCATTTTGTTGCAGGAGATTCAAGGTATAATGGAGTAGAGGAACTGGAGGAGTGAACAGCCTCCTGTCCTTCATTTGTCATTAGTAATACACATCTATATTATGGTTTTCGCGTCTCTGAGTGCCTCCACAGGAGGGGATGACAGCACACCAATCTCTGATTGCTGCTAATGAAATAGAAACGAACGTCAGACTCAAGGTAACGCATTTCACCTTTTATTTTAGCGCGTGTGTGCTGGGTGAATGTACCAGTTCTCTACATATTATGCACAGCTCCAAAAATAAAATAATAAATCAATCTCATCACAGACTTTAATAAGGATAGGATGGAAAAGAGGCATGCAGATAAGATGACAAACACTGAGGTTAAGAAACAGTATTGTCCATTTAAGGCGCATGGTAAACCTTATTTACAGATTCTCTCAGGCATGATGGGGTCAGGCCCCTAAATCTACCTCGAAATTCATATCTTTAGAAGAATGATCAAAATTTGTGCAACAACAGTCGTAATATCCTGACTTTTTAAGCTCCATAAACACCTCCCATAACACTTTATTAGACCCTTCCTGTCAGGCAGTGTCTTATGAAGCCATACCCAACTCCCCCACCACCACCCCTTGCTTTGTGAAGCCTAACCAGATTATGGAGCCGTAACTGTTATAAGATTACGGGACAGATCATCAAATTGAAGAGCAATATAAGTTATGAAATCATATTAAGTCAAAGACACACAGTAAATTTAGAGAGTCATGTGGGGAGCTTGCACATATGGTCCTTTGTGTTCAAGGAAAGCAGTGTTAGTCAGATGCAGAAAATGAAAGAGAAAGACACATTTAGAGCCACATCATAGTTGAGACACAGAGGTTGTTGTTATGCCAAGGAACAGAGTTTTGGGATGTTAGGGCACAGGCCAACGAAGGACAGAAGCTGGATTAGGACAGGACTATAGATCTTAGGCTGGACTGGGTCCACCTGGCCATCATTAGCAGCAGGATCACGTCCATCTTGAGGCCCCTCGCTCCTTCCCCAACCCCGTCCTTCACCTCCTCGGCCTGGAGATGGAGAGCTGGTGGGCTACATTCAGACACACATAAGGGTGTACAGGATTCATTCTCACACACATACATGCATGCACGCACACACACTGAGGAGTGAGTATTAAATCCAGCTCTGAAGGACCTTGGTGATAGAAGCGAGAGCGGACCTCCAAGACAGGCAAGATCCCTGGTTATTGATTGAAAGTCTGCTCTACTTTCAAATGCCGGTGTGGAAAATATACTCCAACACTCAGCTGCACCTCTGTGTTTTTCCCTCTTTTTACAATGAGTTAAACTGTTTAAACTTTAGCATCCCAGCATATTGATGCAGAGATTTACTTAGGATGTGGTGTAAAAGGTCAATGAAACAGCTCTTTTCAGCCTGATGTTGATCTATCTGTGGTATTGATGCAAAAATCTCAACAAAGGAGTCAAGACCTTGTGGGTAAAAAAAAACTTGCTTATTCCAAGCCCCGCCCTTTTCCCCTCAATTGTCCATTGAAAGCTTGACAAGGACTCAAACAACCTTGAATAACTTGGCAAAATATAAATTGCCTAATACTGAGGACAGAGCTGAATCTAACCCCAAGTCGAAGTGACAGGACTTCATGTCTAATATACTGGTGTTTGCCAGAAATACTTTTCAAGGTCATAACATGTGAAGGGTGTGTGATATTCAATATGTGATTTTCATTTTGGACAGGTCCTTCAGCAATGGAGGCTTTCTGACCAGTGGTTACTGAAAAACAGCTTACCTTACAAGTGATCTGAGCCAATTACACATGGAGATAGATCATAAGTATAGCAACAGCAGTTAAACGAGGGGGGGTGGGGGTCTTAGGAGAGGTCAGTAATACAATTAAAAATGAAACTGCATGAATTCCTTTTTTGTTAAAGTCGCATTAGACATGCTGTCAGGTCCAAATACAAATGGCTGCTAACAGCAGTTGTGTTGAATTACATTTTTTAATTTTGGATGAAATCATGGAGGGTGTGAAAATAGTCACTTTCAATTTGTCACATCTTGCAAGTGGAAAAGACAGTGAAAAAACCAGTAGAATTTTGTGAAGAAAAAAGAAGCAAAAGACATTCTCTGTTACAGCCTGCTTGTCTTTTTGCTCCCATATTAGTGCATTTTTGCATAGGAACTGTGTATATAGTGCAGCTTTAATGTAAAAACTGCATCAAGATTCTGTGGAGATAAGCATGTTTTATCTTTAACTGGTCTAAAATGGCATACATTCTGGTACCTCTTGTAAAGAAACTAGTTGCAGCATTGCTCCAAATTTGAAGACTTCCCAAGACAACATAGCTATCAGATTCCCTGACTTCCCCGTTAAATGTTCCTTAATGTACCAGAAATATTCTATGACTGGTGGGAATCTTAAAGCACTCAGGCATCAGGCAATGAGCAGGAGAAGAGCTGGTGGGAGCAGAAAGGTTACTCCTAGATGAAAGGGGCTGAATGATAATAGAGCACACGGCGGGCCCAGAGATGATTAATACCATTCTCCTCTCCTATTTGCTGTTCATTAACTCACTGTCTGCCATAATGGCCTGGGCTCAAATGAAAGAGGAGGGAAGAGGAGAAGTTCAGGTTGGTCATCATTAGAATGAGTGAAGATGAAATGAGAGAATAGGAGGAGGAGAGACGCAGGGAGGGCAGGAAAGAGTGCTGATTAGTGCGGCAGTTATCTACATCTTAATCAAGCTAAGCAATGCTCCTTTGCCCTGAAAAGGCCACACAATGACAAAACACAGCCCCATTTAGCATAACAGTCTATCCTCTGGAAAAATCTATTGGAGCTGCAGATTGTCTGTGATGTCTTGCTGAATAAATATTAAAGTTGACATGCAAAGTAAAGTCATTTTGATGGTGAAAAGAGCTTGTTAGGGCCTGGTACAAAATGTCAAAAACAAGAACCGTAAAAGCGGGTCCAATTTTTACATATTTTGTTCCTCGCTAAGCTGAGAGAGCCTTGAGGGAGCCGTCCAAGTCAGGTGCAGTGCATAAAGAGAAAGTGAAGGTAGATAACACCATGGAGGCTGTGCATTTAGAGAGGCGTAACACGTAGCATTCCAGTTATGGTAAAACTCTGGCAGAGATAAAAGCATCGGGCTTTATGAATCCCACTCTGCTTGTGCATAAGGGTTGTAAAAGATGGACACACACAATTAGATTTGGAGAGCTGCTGCAATTTATTTCAATCTACGTCAACGCTAACCTTATAAAATGGAAAACTATTGAACTGATAGAGAGGCTGAGAAAAAAAAAAACACCCATCCTCTAAGACAGCACAGGAGCAGAGACTGACAGAGAAGCACAGGAAGCCTGCTGTGAATTAGTAATTATTCTAAAAAAGTAAAAATAAGAGCTCACAGAGAGGGATAGAGTATGAAGAGAGTAAGAGGTGTTCAGGAGATCCTTAGTGAATCATATGAGAAAACAAAAATCCTTTTTGTTTCTATTTATCAGTTCCACATATTCAAAAAACAGTACATCTCTGTTAACCTTCAGCCTTCACTTCCTGAAGATAATGTTCTAGATATTCCTTGAAACCTATAAAGTGACTTGAACACAAGAACTGCAGTATGTGCTGAATACCTCTAATGCCTATAGGAGCTGCACATGTGCTCTGATCCAAACACGTCGATATTTTATATTGTAAATGGGAATGTCATTATTTTTAGCAATACAGCCATGTTCATATTTAATACCCTTCTGGAATTGTGTTAGTCCCTTAAGTGCATCTCTACAGCTCCGATTGTGTTGCCAAATGCATTATTATGTCATCAGTATGGCTAAATGCAACTCTGTAGGACAGGATGAGTCCTAAGGATTCTGGGTAGTGAGCATAAGCGGGCGACCTTGCTCGAGGTCCGCTGCTTTAGTGAAACATTTAGAAATATCTTCCTTCATATGGCTGTACATCTATCAATAAGGCTTTTGACTTTTATTTTACAATAAATATTACAAATGTTCATAGGGAACACGCAGTGCATAAACAGCAGAGAGGACGTTGAGAGGCTCAGCTGTGTTTTTAAAGCCATAATAGCCACCGAAAGTATGAGGACACTTTCTGAGAGATACAATAAACTGAGTCTTTTTAGTAAATGCAGTGCATCCTAACTGAAATCATCATGGGTCCATAGTCCTATTTTATTCTGTTCGGACTGTGCTTCCAAATGTCCGATGCCCAAGAGGATCCATGCATATTGACTCAGTATGAGCATTCAGTGCTGCAGTTATCTCTGGGTCCTATTGGTCAGTCCAAAGTTGTGGACCTATTAGGACCCCAATATCCCACACTGTCTAGAGAAAATGCAATAACAGCAGTAGACATGCAAATATGTGTTTGTTCAAGTACAGTTTTCAGTTAGTAGTTTTGGAACAATAGTAGCTCTTTAGAGATGTGACACATTTTAAAAATCACTGGCTGCCTTCCTTCATAAGCTTGCTGTTAGCATCATTCATTAGACTGTTAGCTTTTCATTTGTTCATACCACAACTGCCACTCACTTGCTCTGAGCTCTGTCACAACAATGTGACTTGGGGAGACTCCAGTGTTTCCAGGTTTTAGTCAGCTGGGTATATTTTTGGCACATGTAAGCCCAAAGACTCACAGAATGCAAAGGCTCAGAAACAGATCAGGATTTATTTAGCTTATAAATTTTAAAAAAAGGCCCTGATAGTGATGCTGCCGATTAGCTTTGAGCACTGAGCATTGCTGCCATATGCTTTATTTAATGACACCTGACAGCAGCAGGTTCTGAAGAATCTTTGAGGGGCTTTAAAAGAATTCTAAGGATTTGTTTTAAATTAAAACGCTAATAAAGCTACGGCAAATATCTTTTATGGGCAATGTCATAGGCATCATTTCTATTTCAGCCAACATCCACACATGAAAAGATTGTCACTGTGTACACATACACATATTCCAATGCAGAGGCTGGCATTAATGAAATGTCAAAACGGTTTTGGCGAACATAAATTTCATTAATTTAGTGTATTAAATGTGTGGATTTGAGCAGACGATTAACTTGTTGCTTGTGCACAGCTGTTGGCAGAAAAAGAAGCAGGTTACCCAGAAAAGAGGTGCTGCCACAAGGTAGTGAAGCTTTCATTCCTTCTCCCTTTTCTTCTATCTATCTATCTTTCTGTCTTTCTTTCTTTCCTCATAGACTTTCACTTCCCCTACAAGACAATAATGCATCTGGGGACTGAGGCTAAGCACTAGCTTATATTTGTTTTGTAATGCCCACTATCTTAGAAATACCGAGAGCAGGATTCAAACAAAATAAGGTGCCATTGGGGAAAATGACTCCCAATTATGTATCTCTCCCTATTGAAACACCCAGCCCATACAAACAGGACTATTATTACTCCACCATCAGGGTCCAAGAACGCTCTAGAGACCTGAGTGAAATGACTGATGAGAATATAGGATTATAGGGGAATGAGGCAGGGAGAGGGAGAGACAAAAGGGGAGCGTGTGAGTGGAAGAGAGGAGTGATGGAGCAGGTGGGCTCTCATCCATCTTGTCCAGGCTGACGGATATATGAGTAGGGGGCTCTGGGCTGGCCGTCAGCCTCTGTGATGGATGAGAGATTTGTAGTGAAAAACATGTAGATTCAAATGACAGCCATGCAAGCTGTATGGAAAAGTGTCACAATATGAGTCGACAGCACTTATGAAAGCCCTATCATTGAATGACTCAGCTACAATTATTTCATTTCCTGTAAAATGTACAATTGGTAAGCACTGAGAGGTAAAATGATTAAATTATGGGCTGCTTAATTAGAGATCAGACAAATACCGTTCTGTTTTTGATAAATCATTCAAACCAACACAATAAGGAAGCAGCATGAAAGCACCTTCAGAAATTCTCATAGGCACCATTTTTTTGTTACATGGACTTCAAATAAAACACAAGCTGTAGATATAGCAAATACACACGTTATTGGGGTAAAGGGTAAATGCGGAGATTTGGTATTGTGCTTTAAGAAACTCTGAAGACTCATTGGACAGTTTTCGAATGTATACAACAAAGGCTGACATGTTTTGATATTTAAATACTTGTATGGGTCAAGTTCCAAAGGCTCTGGATCCTACATTTCCCATAATTCAACCATAAGCATATTTTCATTATACACGCTATCGTTTTATAAGTGATATACTCAGAGAATTTAAAGCAGAATTTGTATTGCAGCCTTAGTGTCCAAGCTGAGAAAACCCTGACCACATCACTTTTATATCATTAGAGTTATTTTAAAAAAAAATCAATCCCACCAATTGTAAATATCAAAGTTTGTTTTGAGTGGCCAGTTTCAGGAAAGAAAATCAAGCCAAGCTGAAGTGCAAATATAATAATAAGCATTTAAGATGA
>JAPZDZ010000014.1:16732663-16747651 GCA_029783805.1 Acanthurus tennentii
ACTAAAAGGACAGGACGGTAGAGTTAGTGAATGTCAGCATTGTGGGTGTGATAGGCATCTCAGCCAGTCATTTCATTATGTAAGACTTGGCCACCGGGAGCAAGAACTGAATTCCCTCAACAGGGTTTGGAAGCAGAGGCTTATCGCCGTCAACTCTAGCAAGAAGCAGTTTCTTGCTACAAAATCTGCTGAAGCCCTAAAGCGACATTTTCCATTTAGGAACACAGTATTACACACAGATGAGTCACAGGAATTGTGGTATGCAAATTCCACCAAGATTTCCAACAAAAGCCGAGATAATTTGAAAATATGCAAATTGACGATGAATCAGATGGAAACAGACATGGTGCAGCCTGAACGTAGGGCCTCTGCAGGTCAACAAGTGCTACAAGACTTGCAGACAGAGTTAGTTTGCAGTGTTTGGGCATTGGGGTTCATGCAGATTTTATGCAAAAAAAAAATATCAGGAGAAAGCATTTGGCTAGACTGATCAAGCAAAAGCAATTCATTGAGCTTTCTGAGCTAACAATCATGTTCTTAACTTAGCTGCAATGATGAATATTTTCATACCAACAATGGGTAAAATTTACATTGTGAAAAAAGGGATGTTGTGCCAACATCTTTTTTCTGGATGTGTTTCCTGCAATCGCATAAACCTTACTGATGAATAATATGTTAATATGATCAATAAAAATGATGCATGCTTAAGACCCATGTTGCATTAAAATAGATGATCACTTAAGTTACTTAGGACAACTGAGATCAGATAGTGAAATTCTACACTTTTTTGGCACAAGTTTTGCTGAAATGTACATGCACATTACATTTTTAGTATCTTGAGGTTTGAATGTGGTGTAAGAAAAAGATTAAACGTAAAAAACCTTTGATAATTTCTTGAATCAACTTAAAGGTCATGAGTTTATAAACTGTACTTAACCTATTTAGAAGGTGAAAACTGAAGCCTATCACTGCATTAAAAGATTTCCTTCTATTAATCTAAAGTAAAATTTTGCAAAATGCAGAGGTGGGTTAACTTGTTACAAGTAACACAGTAGAAAGAGGTATTTTTACAAAAGTTCATACTTGCATTAAACCTGCTTACTATTACGAATTTGCCACACTAACCTGTATAAGATGAGCTGTAATTCAAGTTGTGTATGTGGTTCAAATAGGAGCTTGAACTGAGCTCCCTTGTTGTGTAATTGAGCATGCATTAAATTCTATTGAATATTAATTAACCGGGCAAACACAAAATTGAGAAAATCACATCTTTGCCTGTTCTGCTAATGTAAGTCAGTGACTGACTTGTTGTTAGAAACTGCTGGAAAGATGCCTGCATTGCCCTTTCAAGAGCAGCAGAAATACTTTCACTTTTCACAAATGGAGCATTAAAAGCCTATTTACTCATACTGAGTGGGCAAGCAGCTTTATTTCTGAGAAACAGACAGAAAGCAAATTTGGGTGAATAAAGCAGTATGAGCATTATAAAGTGTATGTTCACAGATGCTTAAGAAATAATCATGTTGTACTGAGTGTCTGTGCTACAGAAAGAGGCAAACCATCTGCAGCACCCTTCATATCAAAGTAAGTGGTTTAGTATATATCAAGATAACATCAGATACAGAGAACAGCAGTGGGCAAAGGCAGCCTGCAAGTATTGTATCTCAATCTGATTTAATATATATCTTCATGAAGAACGTAGCCAATAAGCAACTGTGTTTAACAGAAATAGATAAATTAGAGATAATTAACATACAAAGCAAAGATGATTTCCCAGAAAACAACATGTTGCATAATGGCCATTGATGCATATAGAAATATGACATTTATTATTAATTATTACCCCAAAAAGGGACTTGAATTCACTCCTTCACTGTCCCTTATCATAAACATACTGAGTGGTGACTGTGCCACGGACGTAAGTTACACTATAGTGTCACAGGCCTTAGTCACAGAGCACTCAGTCACACTGCAGTAAATGGCTTTACTTTCTGTGAGCTGTCGATTCTTTGACTTTAATACAAGAGAAAAAAAATATGTTGACCTACACCCGAGCAGAGTGAAATAGTAAATGCCGTAGCTTTATGAGATAGGCCTCTAAACTTGACCTAAAGTACAGTGTTGGACATTATGCTGACTATGAGTCCACACACACACCAGGAGGCAAGTTGCTGCCATTATTTATGTCAGCAGAGTGTGGCGGCAGTAACAGCAGCAGCAGTAGCAGTGCGACATTGAACTAGCTGTGTGGTTGCCGGTCACTCACAGGAGTGTGTGTGTCTGTTTCTGCCATTTGTACAGGAGCCTGATGGACTGTGGCAGGCTGGCCTCTGTGGCTCTGATGTTCTTGAGCCCTGACCAGTCAACTATAATGTTTGACCGAGATGCACAAGCAGTCCCTGGTGGTCCCTGTGCAACATCAGGAGCAGCTATAGCTTGGGGTACTTCATAGTGTGAAAAGGCCTGAAAATAATATCTGTTACAGTTTGTACTTTATGTGAAGCTGTGGATTGAACTTTTATATTACAACTGACTAACAAAGAGGAAAAAGAAATCAAAAACAAAGCAAAAACAAAGCAAAAAAAAAAAAACCTTGGTTATTCTCAAATTGAACTTTTCCAGTGTAATGGAAAGGAGACTAAATGAAATTTGATTTATTTCTCTTTCTCTCTCTTTCAACTCCAGTCAAGGTAGAGGTACATGGTCTTTGTTCCTGGCATTTATCAGAATGTCAGTCAGTGCTGTGTTAAGAGTGTGTTTTTTTAGGAAAACATTCACACTTTTCATCATCATTAAAAAGTTGTTTCATTGGTCATTCTATTATAGGGGTCATTCTATTTTACAAGTCATAATGTCGCTCTCCTTTATAGTATTAATCTTTTTTGCACACTTGCCTTTTAGCAAATCCTCAAGAGGATTCTACCTTCCATTTTATTACATATATTGTGTGCTTATGTAACATCTAAAATCTTTGAATCTTAAATCTTAGTTGTAAATCATCTCCAGTTGAATAGATGCATTGCAATGATCCACAAATGATTTTGCACCACAGTTCATATAGGTCTTTTTCCTTATTATTTTAACCTCCTCCTCCTTTAACTACTATGTTAGCACATCATATCAAGTCCAAGAATTCCTAGTCACAACCTACACGTATGAGGAAACCTATACAGTCCTCATTTGTACTGAATAAGGAAGCAATATTATCAGAGAGTGTTGTCAAATAGAGTGAGACAGAGGAAAGTGGAGAGAGAGTGAGAAGAGAGAAAGTGCTCCTCTGATGCAAAATCCGTCATGAAAATGACAGGAAATCCATGTGCGGAATGGGAATTCAAGTGTGAGTGAATCGATCCATTAAACCTGGGCCCCTTGTTGTAAATGTACACATAATTATTAGTCGTTGATAGATTCCTGAATGCAACTACAGCGGCAAGGGACATCACTCACTGCTGAAAGAGGCACAAGCAACTCTGTCAATAATCCACACACACCCTCCTATAGCACTGATACTCCTATATTTCACTTGGGCTGCTCGTGAGCCTCAGAGCCACTTTCATGTCTTATTGGCAAGCTATAAAAGTGGACAGGGATATATGGTATGGCCTTTTGCAGACGTTGGACAGAGAAGATGTGTATTGTGCAAGTGAAAAGGGCAACTAAGGGTGGGAGGCCTCTGTTTCATGGCTGGTCTTCATCGCACTTTTTTATCAAAAGGTCTTTGTAATTAGGATATCACGTAGTGGAATATAATTTGGGGTTTTTTAGCAAGTATTCAGAAGTTGAGTAGCCAGTTTATTAAAATGATTAAAATCTGTCCATCTTTTTACAGAAATACTGCCTGTATTTGTCTCTTTATCTTTTATTTTATCCTTTGATAGTTGACTGCATGGTCTTTGTTGGGTAAAATGCTCGTTAGAAAAGAATGTGGCCCTTCAGAGAGTTTAGTATGTCTGTAGATTATGTGTGGTGATGTTTTTTTCTTACACTGAGTTATCACTTGTACTCCAATGCACATGTCTCCACACAGATGTGTAAAAAACACATTTCTGGTATGGATGTATCTTTGGAGAAGTGTTTTGGTTTCCATTCATTTCCTTGTGATGTAAAAATTTTGTCAGAGACACTTAAATCTTGCTTGAGTTGTGTTACTTATCATAGTAAATATGAAGTCTGCAAGACTTTTGTCAATGTTAACATTAAATTGCACAGTAAAGGATGCTCTGCTAAACATTATTGTTAGAATCAGCAAAATGTTGTCCATGTTTTTCGAGTGCCATTATTGGTCCGACAGAATGAGTGTTTTCCACATAAATATCTTGCCCTACTGCAGCTATGAGCTCGATCCACTGCGTGGGTGTGTGAGACTATGTTTGCAGACTAATTATGCAGCTGCCTCAGCTAGGTGTTAGGAGCACGCTGGGTCGTCCCTGTGGGCTTATTAGAGTTCAGGGTTGTGGTGAAGGTGGGATCGGAGGTCTGAGGAGACACTCAATGGACAATTAAACCCTACATTAATTACTTCCAAGGCTGAGTATCTCATAGATAGCCATGTAGTTATAAATCCACAGCCTGGAGAGCAGCTTGGAGAATGCTGGCACTAAAACACATTATATAGATGTATGCAGATACACCCACAGGGGTTAAAGCTGCACACAAGCTAGGAGAAAATTAAGGCAATGTCCTGTGAAGTATTTCCATATTACATAACTTTAGATAGACGAATGAATCTAAAGACACATTTGTGCACACTAACACAGTCAGTCACTTCTGTGAACATTACATGGGCCAACATTTTTTGCCCGGAGAACAACTCTAACCATAATCATTACTTGCCTAACTTACCATAACCATGTCTCTAACATAACCCTTACCAGGGCCAATTACGAGAACACAAGAGAGGCAGGTCCCCTCAAAGTGTCTGTGCAAACAGATTAAGTCCTCACAATGCTAGCAATACACACTCCCCCCACCGACATTCATGCACACAAACACACACACAAATCAGTGTTACTGGTTGCAGAGGTATGCATTTCATTAAATAGGTGAAAGCACAAAGATAAATTTAGTGAAATGTCTTTACTCTGTCAACTGGCCACCCTATGGATGAAACATTCAGTAATGGTCTTTGGGAAAAACAGGATGGAATTGGAGACAGCAGCCTCTCTCTCTCCCATGCTCTCTTCCTCCCTCATAACACCCGGACGCAACCTGTACATCAAGTTTTTGGACGAGTATCAAGAAAAGTATAAAAAAGTACCTCCCTTTTGTAACTGCTGATGCAAAGCTGGGTTGCAATTTTTTCCCACAATGGGAGAAAGAGTGAGAGAGAGAGAGCACTGAAGGAGACCTAACAGCTTGGGGATAAATGCTTACTTAAGCAGGTATGGAAACCAACATCTTAATGATAATGAATGTCTAAGAGCAGCATTAAAGGAGCTGTCATATTCTGCTAGCTCTCAATTTGAAACAGTGCTCCAGCGCTGCAGGTTCCATCTTGTTTACTCACTAGGGGGGCATTTTAACAGGCATTTTGGTGCGTCTGTGAACAGACGGAGATATGCTTTATATAAAAGCTCTGGACAGGGACCAGGTGCAGCACATTTATGAAAATGTTGTCATTGTTTTTCCAGGGCGAGAGAACTTGGAAACTGTAAAATTGAGAGGCTCTGGGCAAAAATAAAATGCGTAGGAGCTCGTATATATCACACATCTTTGCATACTTCCACATGCAATTTTTGGCTTGTGTCAAAGGTGTTAAGAAGGTATATTTTTGTTACAGGGGCTGTGTTAACAGGACGTGAATGCAGAGATGTTGGGGGGAGGAGGCAGAGATTTAATGGGATCCAGATAAACACAACTCAAGGATAAACCGTTCCGACTAACTCACTGTTAAACTCCCAGAGCTGTCACAGAAAAACAAGTAAGAGAAGCTGCTATGCTATACTGAGTTAAAATAAACAGAGCTACCAAAGAGGAAGAGGCCAACAAGAGGGGACACAGTGATTTTAACTGAAACTTGTTAATGCAAATGGATTCTCTTATATAAAAGTACTTTATTTATTTAGCTTAAAAGCATGAGCAATGCCTTTATAATTAGTGTTTGAGAGTCAGTGAGTGGGCAAGGCAACATTCTTACATGGATATCAGAGCAGCGTCACTCCCTTATAGAGCTTAACATACAGATCAGGACCCTGGACAGCTCTGACTGTAAGCGTGGGAGAGACCGGCTGTGTCTGACATGAGTGCCTTTGTGGTACCTGGTGCTTTGTATCTCATTTCCATTACTTTAGTACCTATATTTTCCAAGTGTATAATGCATGCACTATATAGAGCATTCACATGTTTCTTCAGAGAATTGAAAAAAGGTGTCATTAGTTCTGGTAACTGGGGGAAAGAGTAATGCAACACTTACACATATAAAACTAACCAAAGTGAGTATAGAGTAAAATCTGAGAGTTAATACAAGTTAATATAATTTAAAAAATTGAATCTTTCTTTATAAATCAAAATTATTTAATTCAGTTTAATATAAGATGAGACATGATTGTTGTTGGGCCAGTTCTATCCTTCTCATGATTTTCCTGACCTAAATGATCTAAATACAACAAGCCCCTTGAAAAAGGACATTTACTCCTAATAACTCTGAAAATAAACACAGACACTCTCACACAAACAGTTGGTGCTGCAGATGAGGCACTATCAGGTCATAGTGGAGACTTTTATCACCTGGTCCACAGTAGTCTCATTACCACAGTTCATCAATAGCCCCTTTTTATCAGCTGTAGCATTAGTGCTAATGGGGCTAACACTGGCGCTGCTGACGATTAGCAGAACAAACTGTAAATCACTTGGCTGCTATTAGAGGCCGAGTACAGCAGGTACCTGAATGTCTTTCAAGATGAATATGTATTGAGCTATGCAGAGTGAATTCACCGGACTGTGTGTGTGTATGTGTGTGACAGAGGAAGTGAGAGAGGCCAGGATTAAATACTGGGTCCATACTAACTGAGGACTACACAGTCAGTGGCCAGGTTTCCTCCGAATGCAACACAAATTTTAACTAAATATTTAAAAAATCTGCTAAAGAAAACGCAAACTCACATTTCAATCAACTACTGTTATGTGAATAATGAAATTACTTCATTAAACAGTAGGTGAGAACAGTTCTTGTCAGGTGCCACAAAACCCATGCAGGAGAAAGGGACACTAAAGTAATGAAAACATGGCCCCTATGTTTGTTTTGTGTATAAATGTGTTAATTTGATGTGTTATTTTGACTTCTTTTTGACTTTGACCTCTATGGAGGTGTTGGTGGTCAACCCTGCTGCCTGTCGTTTGCTGTTGCTGCCTTCAAGTTGTGTCTAAAGAGGTCTAAATAATTAATGAGGATAGGCTAATTCTCAAAGGAGTCCCAGTTAAGCTTTAGCAAAATGTAACACTTAGCAAACCAGTTAGCTCCTGTTAGCTAAAACAACAACATCTTGACTCTGAAACAAACCAACTAAAATTTGCTGCTATAAAATGGCCACATTGTGTTAAGCAGTGCACAGCAAAATAAAACAAATCTTTTCTAACTTTTTTAATCAAATGTACCGATGTCAACTGTTCAGCTATTTTGAACATGTGATTTTTTTTCTTAGTATTAATTCCAAAGCAAAATCTCCTTTCTCCCCGCAAACCAATTGAATATTTTGACTCCCTCATTCTCACTGCCGATTAATGAATTTATTGGAAGTGTACCAACTGAACTTTTCTATGAATAATTTATGTTTTCTAATCACTGCCATGTTGAACAGTTCGCTTGAGGAAACTTTTTTGGAATCCATTAGGAAATTATTCCAGAAATACAAACCATTAAAATCTTGCTTTGCTAAAAATGTATCAAGTGAAATGGAGGTCTTGGCATATGTATATATAAATAGATGGATAGATAGATATGTAGATAGATAGATGGATAGAGAGAGTGAGAGAGACAAAGAATCCTCCACTGCCTCAAACTGCTGTGGTTCCTCCAAGAGAATCCTTGTAATCAAGCCCATTTTTGAGCAGTCAAAGAAAATCAAATAAAGACATTTAACTGATGCACATATTAAAATAAACTCAGAAACACATTAAGACACAGAAGGTTAAGATACTTTGTCATTTCACTTAGACATTAGATGCACAACTGAAAATAGAGTACACTGTGCCTTCACCCACTTTTTATTGACCTGCTGTGATGAAGTCAGTTACTTTTAAATGCTACTTTAGTTAGTTAATTATTTAATTATTTAAACATTAATCATAAGCATAAGCCTAATTTTCTCCTCGTCATTTTAGCTGCCTTGCAAAGTAGCAATGCTTGACCTGTCCTAATTGCCACTAGAAGATTACTTTGCACCAACTTGCATTTGTAATGACCTATTAAACCAGGAATTCCATTCACAACTCCTGAACTTAGAGGTAGGTATGCAGCGTAAGCACCTGAAGGCAGCAGAAGTCCAAAGTGTATGTTCATGTGTGCGATGCCTGTGAGAGAGTGTGTGTTGTTAGGAAATGGTCAGTGACAGTTGGTCTTGTTTGTGCTTGTCCTGTGATGCTGCCGTAATCCTGCTGGCCCAGCACAGCGCAAAGGCCTCATTAGCACTGCCCAGTCAACAGAACAATAAACATGCCATTCAAGCTAACTCCTCCTGTCATGTTGTTAATGGTCTGGGATATACAGGCTGGCGGCCAGCAGAGGCCTTCGCTCTAAGGGGCGGAATAACAAATGCAAAGTCCCTCGAGGTGGGGCGGGGTGGATGTAAAGGAGTAGTAATGGAGAAGGACGTGGGGCACTGTTCTAGGAAGGGGAGACAGGAGGGGATTTTTTCTTCTGACTCAGGTGTTTTGTAAGCAGAGACATCACAGGGTATTGAGAGTTGATGGGAGGTGTTGCCTGGAGATTCACCGAGAAGGCGGTTTAACACATCAGTATATGTCAACACATTTCCCATTGAGTGAACGGATATGTGTCTTCCAAGGGCAGACAGGGGCACAAAGGTATCTCAGTGGTTAGAAGAAGGTGTTGAGTTTGAAACTAACCCCTTTGGCCTGGACCTTTCAAAAGGTTTTATGTTCTCAGGGTGTCAATATGGGTTTCCTTTGGGTGCTACAGTTTCCTCAACAGTCTTAAGACATGCATACAAAGGTTAAAGTGGAAATCATACATGAGTATAAATGGGTTTGTCTATGTGTGTCAAGGATTCAGTATGCTTTAAATAAATTTGGTCAAGTGGCAGTTGAAATATAAGTTCAGGAAAACAGTAACTTTTGAGAAACACTGTGACATCATAGTCTCTAATTAATGAATTAAACAAATTGGGATAGTGGTGCTTAGGCAGTCAGATTCAACTTTAAACTGTACACGGTGTCATAGTCAGTTAAAACTCTAAAACTGATGGAAGTAATTATGATAAATATAAAAAAGAGCTCGAAACACATAACATATCGGTGGCTTAAAAGGGGGTAAAATGTCAGATGAACTACTCTTGACCGAAAGTTTCAGACACCATGAATGAACTGACAAGCACTCTGTTTGAGGTCTTTAGTCTGCGTCCAGACCAACATTGGCAATACTTCAAAAAATTAAACCTTGCAATTAATTTAATGTCATTTCAACCATGTTCAGTCCAATTTCAGCTCTGTGTGAAAATATGTAGCCAATTCCTTCAAATGGTGTTGCAGCGGCAGTACAAATGCAACGGGGTTACACAGGCTCGCAGCAAAACAGAACGTGGTTTGAATAAGGTTTGTAAAGCTTTCTTTTCAGTCTGAACACACACTTGGCTCTATGGTAGAACAGGGTTTGCTGGAAATACTGGGATAGACTCTAGCTACTGTGACAGTGGACAGAATAAGCGTGTGTAAAATAGACGGATAACTAAAGACAAAATTGGTGCAATGTTTTTGACCAAGGAGGCTAATTTAAGTTGTGAAAGAAAAAGAAATGATGTAACAGGTGGGAAAGTGCATCAAAGAGCCACTATGTATGTAGATTTCATTGCAGTGTGACAGCTACTATTAGAATGCATAATCTTCGTATATTGTCCTTGCATATTCACATAACTGATGACAGAAAAATCAATGGTTTATATCTTTTTTTGCAGATAGTTCTAGAAATGTGTAAGTAATCCTGACAGGAGCATATCTCAATAACACAAACTGACAGTTGGGACAAAATATCAATGTGATGAACCCCAGTCAGGCTTACCACATTCAATTAGGAACTTGTCCTTAACTGATTCCAAACACAGATGAATAGTGTTATCCCTCACAGACAGAGAGGAAAAGGAGAGTGTCAGTCATTCGCTGTGTTAATTACTGGCTGCTCTTTAGAGGTTGAGCCCCAAGACTCCATTTGGAAGCCCAAACTCAACCGATAGACACCTTACAACTCACGGCTATGTACTTTCATCCTCCTGACTTTTGCGTCACTTACTCAGCCCCTGTGGAGACTAAAGACAGGTACAATAGGAAAACAACCAGAGCAATAATTACCTGAAGGTACATCCGCAGCTTTGCTAATCTGTCCTGGGGATAATCTGCTCTTTGCAGATAGCTACGCTGTGAAGTTGTCTGTATTAAGACAGGTGGACGTCTTGTGGGGAAAAGCAAAATAATGGGATGAATGCTTAATGGTCCTTCTAAAAAGGAGTGATATTGGCTTAACGCACCGCAAGGGTGGCAGTTTACACAGCAGAAATAAGTAAAACAACCTTGCTGCATGTGGCAGAATGAGACAGAGGACCAGCTTTTCTTCCAATTTCCCACAGCTTTGTGTCTCCATTTCAATCACGGCAGGGTGCTCGGGCCTCCTCGACAATCCATGTCATTACATTTTATTGTGGTTCGCTAGACTACGTGGTGAGCATGTCTAAGCATGTATGTGGGCTTATATGTAGCTTCAAATCCCTGGGAGAATGTGCGGGGCTAATCTCTGCCTCTCTCTCAGGTCTGCTTTCAGTCTAGCCGCCACTTGGACTCCTAGTCCATATGGATGAAGGAGGAACATGATTAAAACACGCAGTGGCACTGACTCCAGTTCTCGGGGGTCAAAATGTAACATCTCTTGAAGAAAGTAAATGAGAAGAGCCAGGAATGGAAGGAGAATTAATAAGCAGGAGGGGAAGAAGCTCACAGCTCAGTGACTCCACACTCACTCTGTATTTACGACTTTGCTTCATTGTTCAGTCTGAATGATGCCATCCCCCAAAGTGGCTGTCAGTGCAGACAAAATCCAGGCCACTGAAAGCCAACTCAGTAGTGACTGGATTGTCTCTCAAACCAGAGAGAGTCTCACCCGGTGAACAATCAGAGGCCTGGCGTTCTCTGAAGGTTCGGTAAAGCCACTGTTTCTGAAAGGACGCTGATAAGTCACTGACTGAATTTCATTTGGCAGCAGAGAGAGAACACATCCTGAATAATAAAGAAGTTTAAAAAACGAGGCTATTGACTGGAGGACCTATTGAGGGCTAATGAATCCATTTCCCACTTTTACCTCCCTTGCCTCTCACTCATAAGGTATGAATTTCAAAAAAGACCTTTACAGTAAAAAAAAGAGAGAATTACCACAGCTAATCTCTTGGCTAAGCGCCTGATAAGGTCCAGTAATAGAAATCATTGTGTCCCCTTTCATGTCTACAAAAATGGGACTTTAATGCCAGCAGACAATGAGAGCCCATATGCTTCTTCTTCTCTGGTTCATTTCAGAGAGGAAATATTAATAACAGCTCTGTTTTTTTTTTGTTTTGTTTTTTTTTTGACTCTGTGTGGCACTGCTTGGGTTGTTTAGAGCACAATGGCAGTTGAGTGACAGCGTCATGGCTGCTTTTCCTATGCTCTCTTTCCCACACCCACTCACACACTCTCACCCACACACACTCTCACTGTCCCTGCTAATGAAGCAATGGAGAGTATTAGAGCTAAAAGGCTGGGCTGTTCACTCTTGTCACTGGTATTAAAAACCTCTTCTCTCTCACTGATGACATTACAGTCTTGCACGCCCACTTACAGGACTGTGATGCGCACAGTCTGCAGCTAATAATGATATGATTTGTTCGAGATCTCTGCAAAATCCCTCTCTTAAAGACAGGTCAGAGATCAGCTATAGCTATTAGGTGGCAGCCTTGGAACTTAAAGGCTTTGAGAATCTCATACAAAGATGCTTCAACATAATGTTCTGCTATGATACAGGCCTTGTTTTTGAGCTGAAGGACATTCTCTGTAGTCTGTTCAGGGTTTCATAGAGCTATGGACAGTATGTGTTGTGGACTCTGAGAATCACTGTTTGCCGGGTTAGTGTGGTTCACTTTCCCTGATGTGAAAGCTGTCAATCGAACACTGACCAAACTACCTAACCAACCCTTTTTTAAGGGCGTTTTCACACCTAAAAGTCCAAACCAAGGTTTGTGCTTCTGTTACATTGTGTACACTTGGTTCGAACAGTTTCACTTTCAAACAGACTAACTTTACGTGACAAACCCACGTCATATAGTCATCAAGTACGGTAGTACGGGTTGTGTGGCTCTATCCTTTGCTTTGATTGGTTTGGTGGCAAGCAGGCGTCTGATGTTAGCGTGTTGAAAACACCTTGTTTTTGATGCTTGATTGTAGCTTTTGTGTGTTTTTTTTCTATTTGGCCCTTAATAAAGTCCTCAGACCAAATGTTAATGAGGCATTTGGTCTCTTCTTTCCCAAGTGTAGTTTCTCAGCTCATTTTTTGTTTTGGTAACGGTTATGTTAGTTTTCCGGATGGCCTGCTGTAACTGCCTGTCATTGGTATGAAGGTCCGAAGGTCTGAAGATCTGAACGGCCTGTAACTAGTATAAATAGCTACTTCATTAAATGTAGCTTAATGTAGCTGAATTTTTCAATTCAGCCCTTTTCCAGTTTATGGCTATTTAACATTAAATGATGGGACACATGGACATAGACAAGATGCAGCCAGTGTGTGTCTGTGTGTGTTTAAGCCCTGTTAAGACTTCATACTTTCTTTGAGCTTGTTTGAAAATGGCAAATACTGTGTAGCTAAAAGACAATGCAATACATATTACATTATTCCTGCTTTTTGCCTTTTAAGATGTATTACTTCAGCATCAGTTACACAGATATTAGGGTGTTGATTATTGTCTTGAAATGTATCACACATTGCTGAATCATTATATTGTGATACCACCATTACTGTCAGCCTCATATCATGACAGTACCATATTGTGAATTACTATGATTCCTACCCCTAATAAAGTCTAGACTCTGCCTCTCAGCAGAATCCCTTTTTACTTCACTCTGCTCCCACCTGCTACAATAGATTTACAACTAATCAATGCCTCATATTTTGCACTGATGGCACACACTCAGCCAGCCCTCACCATGCATTTGTGTTTTATCTCTGGATGAAACATTTTGTCGGTAATGTCTTCAGACAGGCTTTTGGAGCCCTGAGTATACTAATGTACATTCCCATTATTCAAAGGTACCTCAACAAAGAGATATGAATTGAGGTGGGAGAGTGTGTTATATCATGTCACATCATCCACAATGTGTTGGAAGCCTCTTCTAAAGACAGCGTGGGAGTGGGAGTGGGTGGAATGGAGACTTGGCTGCTCATTAATCTGGTCACCGAAGTCGACTCAAAGCACTGAAACAAGCACAAGAGACTCACATCATGCTTAGGATTGTAGTCGTCCTCTTTTAAATGCTAAGAAGCCTAAAAGAAAGCAGACAGGAAGCTGACATTTATAGAGCGAACCACCAGCACCATCTTTTTTTTGTCATTCTCTCCCTTTTCTATGCATCTGCATCACTTACATTTCCACTGAATCGTTGGCAAGATTCAATAAGTGCTTATGTCAGCTGTCTCCTGCATGGCATCACATAGAGCAGCCGCTCCACAGAGTCTGTTTTACATTATCATACAAATAGCTCCTTCAGTGTGTGCTTGTGAATTGCGTCCAGATAGCAGTCACAAGGAGATAAACTGACAATAAAGTCAAATGCCTCCATAGATCTTCTTTAATGTGTGTTTGCCTGGTTTTTCAGTGTAAAGGTCATTCCAGAGACAGGGTGACATGCTCGGTGACGGTATGAACCAGATGTGGGAATGTATGAACACGCCCTTTTTTCCTCAGTATTACCAGCTCAGCATGTGGATTAGACACATGGAGCACAGTTGCCGGGTAAAGAGCTTGCAGCTGCATGTAGGTAGGCAGAGGGGTCAGGTAGGTGCATACAGAGTGAGGGAAAAGAGGGGAAAAAATCTAATCAGCTCTTAAAAATAACGTCGCTTCTGAGCCGGAGACAACAGCAGATGTGCAGATTTGACTTGCAAGTGAAATCCTGAGTGATTTTTAATACTCAGCTTCCTGACTGACGCCGGGCTCAGGGCATACTCAGGATATTTACACAACAAGCATGTCTGTTTATTTAAAGTGTTTACCTCTAAGGGTGAATGCTGGGAAATGAGATCTAGCATAAATCTACTTACATGTCCCAGTAAAACATACCAAACACAAAAACAAAAACAAACCTAAACAAAAATGTTTAGCATGCGTGTTTAGACCAATATAATAAATAAATATATCACCTCCAAACCTCTTTAAAGCTGCTGTGCACCTGTTTTAACTAAACCACTGTTTTAACTTCGACCTTGAAATGCCTTATCACTGTGTCACATGCACCATGGATTGAGATCCTGATTTCACCTGAGAATTCTTGCTAAAAATTATTCTAGTTTCCTGCAGATAAACACTTTTCCTTTTTTTACACTACACGAGATATCTACTTACATCCACCCTACAATGGGGATGAATGGGTACAACTGAACGGCATTCATACCAGGTCAGTTGGCCCCACAGTAGTCTTGGTTATTTGTCATTGCCAGCTCTTCTCTGCGGTTACATAAACATCACATACTGGCCCCTTTTCTATTTTAAAGCCATGAAGAGGCTTGAATATGTACATCGTTTATTG
>JAPZDZ010000014.1:16762187-16780873 GCA_029783805.1 Acanthurus tennentii
TTAAATTCAGGTTTGAGTCAAATGTTTAGAAAATCCTTTCACACACAGACAAAAAGGCAAAAATATATCACCATGCCAATAGGGGTCGGCCGGCCCTGCCAACGAGGTGTCCCTTATTTATTTTTCAAGGAGTTGGCAACCCTAATATGGGCACTGCCATCCCAACATTAGAAGGGCTCTGAATTAGGTAGGTTTTGCCGGGTCTGAAACCAACGATCTTGTTGGAAATCAAAGCCATTTAAGAGTGGCTTGGACATTAGCTCTGAAGCCATTGAAACGTTGGAGCATTGCACATATACGCAGAGTAACTGGAGCTGCGCTGTCGGAGGGTTAAGGCATTCAACGGACGTCAAAATCTATTTAGCGTTTCCTCAAGTACAGGCCAGATATCACTGTGCATGTGCAATCGCTCATCATTTCAATGGTGTCAGAGCCTGTGTAGCAGCCTCCCCTGAATAGCCTCATTGTAAACCAGGAAGTATGTTTCTGAATGCTCAACTGTTGGCTTCCCTGTGAATGTCACAGTTGAGGGCACATGCTGATCCTATTCTGCAATCCTGTTTTGTATGTAAATATTTAGCTGTAATCTCTGCTGTAGAATACACATTAGCATTAATTCATTGACTGGTTCATGCCAACCTAATGAACATGTGTCCAATATTTACTCTCTCTATCATTTAAGCCTTGTGTCTCTATCAATGCCACCAAAAACATTTGGCTTGTGGTTTGACCCCTTTAACATTACATGTTACTATTGGTATTATTTGGTCCATTGCCTTAATAAACATACTGATTAGGGCAGCTTAAAGAAGACAAATTCATGTAGTCAGCTGTGGCTTGAATGGTCACTGTTTTATTTGTAGTTGCCTCAGCACTGTGAAAAGAGCAGCACACACTGCTTTGTTTGTAGGAGTGGGAGTTGCTGTCAGTCCAAAGATGCAGAAGCTCTGCCTTCACTGTTGCAAAGTGTTTCCTGGTGAAGTGCAGTGCAAACACCCTACCATTTACAGCTTAAGAGCCGATGAGTAAAGTGCAAGGAAGGCTGAGTAAAAGTAGACACAGGCTAATAATAAAATTGAGCATAAGGATATTTAAGTAAAAGATTTGAGTGAGATAAGACAACAATATAATACGAGTCACTGCAAATGAAACATGATAACAAATGGTTGAAAATTGATTATTTCTATTATATCAGTTGTTTTTGGCTTCAAGATAGCAAATACTCTATAGAATGAAAATTATGCAAGTAGTCCTCCTGTTATAATTCTTGTCAAGGTCTTACCAGTCTGGGGCGCTTTGCTTTCCTTGTGCTTCCTAACCAATTACTGTATGATGAGGCTGAGTTATTGCCATCTGGCACCTCAGAGATTCCACAGAAATATTCCTGGCTCACGCGGCTAAGCTACAAAAATATTCTCCACTGCAGTATTCAGATCCAGCCATTTAATACAAAAATACCAGTCATAAGATTAGGCTAAATAAAATCAGGTTAACCTGCATGATCCATGCGTGGGTTGTTGACGTGGCAGAAAGAATGATAAGCAACACAATTATAGAGTTCATAGCCAAGGATTAAAACAAGAGGAAAAACTGAGACTACAGATAAAGAAAAAGCATAAAGACAGTGAAAAGTCTCATGGTGCTTTCCACCGTAGATTTAATCAATGATTAATGACAACAGCTGTCGGTCTACCACCACCTAATTCTAACTGTTCTAAATATGAAATATCCTCATACCAATAAATAACATATTAACGCTTTCCAGAACTGTTGTTGCTGATCATGTTGTGAGAGACACAAAAAACACTTTAAATTTGATTTTGACAGGCCTGAGAATCTGGACTGAGACGCATAGGAATCTAATTTAAATTGCATTATGGATCACCTCCAAATGTGGCTTGGATTCCATTTACAAAAAACACATTTTAAGTGTTTATTCTTTTGCTAGGTTTCTAAAATCAATCTGGATACATTCTGAATAAATAGATTTGGGCTGGCAGTCTGAACAGAGCTACAGTTTTAGAATTTAAAATTAGCAATAGTGTGAAGATGTGTTTTGGTGGATCAGTAAAATATACCCGATCAAAAGCAAAAGCTTTCTTTATTCTTATTCACATCAGCTGGGCTCTGGAGTGCAAATTTTTCAGAGTGTGTGAATGTAAATGATTTGGCCTGACTCAAATGCTTTAAGTAATATGTGCCCACAGTGTCAGTATTCAGCTAAACATTGTGAGATTACAGGAGCACCACTCTAAAACCACTGTTCAACCATATTTTTGTAGTTCCCACAACTGTACTTCAGCATAATGTTTGGGATTAAGAGGCTGCAGCGGCTGGATGTCTATCCACAACAAATTGCATTAATGAAAAACATACTGTGAACTGTAGCGTTGCATATATAGCCTGTATGTTGCCCATATGGATCAATGCTTAAGGTCCTAATTTCCATTTAACATGCATGTGATGTTCATGAAGGTGAATGTGTAAGTATTCTTGTTATTGTGAGCAGTAAACACTTCCTCACCCTGCTGACCCACATCAAGGCGATGATAATTACATGCTGTGACACTGTTCAGCTCTTCACATTAACACAGAAAGTGTAAAGTGGTTTGGCAGTAGAGCTTCATTATCAGGACGCTGGTCTCCTGGAGTCTTTTAACCACACTGTGCTGATGGCATATTTTATATTTTACACCTTTTTACACATGGATGGCAAAAAATAAATAAATTATGTTTGCTTTTAAATCCACATTGGTATTACCTGCTCAGTAATGCAAGAACATGCTGTTCCATAAAAATCACTCTGAAAAACGTCCCTGAAGAACTGCATGTTACAATGCACCAGTGTACTAAATTACGGCAGCCTGTGCCTCCAAACAGGAAAAAGCTAGAGCTCTGCAGGTAAATTCAGTTACATTTACAGAAAAAACTATGGAAGCTGCTTGGAGAAGGAAGTTCAGGTGTATGGACTCATCTTGAGAAATATAGAAATTTAGAAAGAAAAAAAAACAACAACTTACAACAAACAACTGATCAGCAACATTTTATGATATTGTCAGGATTTAAATACTCTGAGCAGACTTTAGGAAACATTATTATTATTGACTGTGCTGAATAATTTACTTGGTGACTGAGTGAGAGGTGTTCATCTCTTCTGTACCTTGCTCTTTTGTACAACTTTAATTGGTTTCTTTTTGATTATGTGATAAACACAACTTATGACCAACAGTATCACATCCTCTTTGCACTGCATAGTCGATATTGTAAAAGGATTCCTGAATCCCAGGTTGATATTTAAATTTAAACTAGCCCAAAGTTTCACCAGGCTCTTGTTAAATGTTTCTGTTGTGTTTAGTTTATTACAGTAGATACTGCTCAATAAAAAGCAGATATCATATGAATGATTTCTCCCCACCACGATGAAATTTGATAGAGAAGTAAAGTGTTTCTTTCTATATCATTGATTAAAATTTACTTCTTCCCCCAAGAAAGAGCAGAGGTAAGAGAAAATCCTTACTAAACATACATACACTCTAAGAACACACACACTACACTATAGACAGCAGTGGCTCTCTTGTGGTATTGGCATTCCTCCTGTGTTTCTCTCTTTCCATCTGTGACAAGCCATCTCAGGGGAGAGGAGCTCCACCTTGGCAGCCTCTGTGGCTCCTTGGGTCAACTTATCAAAACAATGATACGTAAGTCGTTTTTACACAACCTGTTCAATATTTTGCAGGATAGGCGTCAATTAACACCACTCGAAGTCAGAGAAGGCTATTTCCTAGCTGAAACCCAGTAACCGAACTGGCCAATGACAAGCTGGCTTTTGTAACTCAGATGCCAGTGGTAGGAAACAAGTAGCCAACTATTTATTCAACCAAAGCAAAATCGTGTGTCTATCCCAGTATCCTTCTGAATTAGTAACTGGCTCACCTGTCCATTAGCTTTTGAGGCTGGTCCCTAGCATGTGGGGGAAACCTAGATTAGCTACTGACATGGCTTCCTCTTGTTTTTATTTTTTTGTTATTTTATTAGTGGATCAGAGCAAATGTGTCATGCTACTAAGCAGGAAAAAAAAAGTACCGCTACTAAATGCTACTAAAAACAAAAAAAGGACTGGTATAGGACAGGGGTATTACATTTTGGTAATGTGTTAAATGTGGAACTCACCAGAGCATTTAAAAACATCTAGCAACTGCTAACTCAAAGAAGGAGAACACCCAAAATAGCTACAGATTGGGAGAACAACATGGTCCAGGATCACACCCTGCAGAGAATGACATCAACCACCATTTAACAGGGATGGTAAAGGATTGTTATGTTTATGCTTGTTTTTGTTTAGAAGGCACAATACAAATTATTTAAAATTATGTACCTGATTCCACCGTGGAAATACACCAGATTTAGCCATTCAGGCTAACTTGTTTTTGCAATGTTATGCCAACTTTATTGTTTCCTTAGCCTGCACAAGACAATTGTAAAATATTAGATTTGATGGCTATGCTATTGTGTTACAATTATGGTCATCATGCCTCTTTATTTCCAGCAACACTGGCACACCGTCTAAAATCACACACTGATGGAGGGTGATGCAGATGTGGATTGGTTCAGTGAAAAAAACAAAAAACAAAAAAAAGCTTAAAAAGGGTCTTTGTTGCAGCAGTATTGTGCGATCTCTTTGTAAAACAGGGCATCTGGCACACACACACACTCCCACACAAATGCACAATCATAACAAATTCTGTGGTTTTGCTCCCAGGTACTGCACACTAGAGCCCGAGGCAATTCATCACTTCCCAGAACTACACAAACATGCATATATCTACTTGCATATGCACATACAAATGTAGGAAACCCACACTCTTGACTACATCTGTTTACACAACGCAAGCTAACAAATGCACACTCCTCTAGAAAAGCAGATGGACACACACCACAACCTTTTTCTTGAATTCCCTTTTTGAACTACCCGCTTTGTTTATTTTTTTTCTCTACCTTTCTGATTCAAATTCCTGTTAGTTTATCTCTTTGACTGGGTGAAACTGAGCAAATGGACTCAACTAAAAGCCTCTGAGCTGCACTAATGCAGCAGCGGGCTAGAGACGACCAGCAGGGCCCAGCACCATTTGTTTGCTGTAAAATGAAACAACACAATATACAATGAATCTCATCTTAATGCCTCAGCAGTCTGATTTGAATACAAATCAACAGCAATCGCAACAGCATCGGCAGCAGGGGATATTGCTCAGCGTGTTGTTTCGCTGAGGCTGGAGGTCTGCACATTCTGATGCTGCTGGACCCTCAGTGAGCAAACAAAAAGAGCAGAGCCAGAGGTCCAGTCTCCTCAGATCTCTGCAGCACTGGCTGGTTAATGGGCTTATTTATTATAATTTTTGGTGTTTTGCCAGAGGCAGATACAAGGGATCAATGTTTTGGGCCACTACTTCAAGAAAAAGATCATAAGGGCCAAGATGGGAGCTTCGTCTCTGCTGATTATCCAGACTCTCTCCTGCTGCCTCCCTCTGTCTCTCTCCTCCAGACATGCTGCTGGCCTAGATTGAATTGATTAGATAATACTCCTCTGATTTCCAGCATGGCCCAGACATGATCACTCCGGAATGCCAATATTCCTGCTCTGTCCGGGTAATTTTTCCTGACCCACAGTCAGGGAGCTGACTGCGGGGGTAGCTGGAGGTGAGATCGATTTATGGGGTCAGTATTGGAGTTTTATTAAAAGTGGCACCTGCGTCTGCAGCCACATTTCTGTCTGACAGTGTAAATGTGATGGAGTTTGACTGAGTACATATTAATGGTGTCACCGATCAATACTGATTTGATTGTTTATAGGAAGCCCTTGACCTATAGACTCTGATATGACTTTCAACTACAATTGTTCTTGAATGTTGCTGGCAGGAATTTTCTAAGATGTCAGATTATAGACACATTAAGTAGCACATTTTTTTTGTTCTTGTATTAGGCATTTTGACTTTTTTCTCATTCTGAAGTTTCTAATGTACTTATTGTTTAGTATCATCCATCTATCAATTTACTATTGTTTATCTAAGTCCAGAACACAATGAGGAATTTAATGTAAGAACCTTTATAATGATGAAAAATTTGTTTTTACAATGGTTCTAATGGTTTGGCTTTTTTCATACATGCACATGGTAACTATGACATGGTTCAGAGCAGAATTGGAGCTAAGACAAATAAACTTGTGGTTACAGTCAGTGAAAGGTCAAAAAAATCTGTCAACATACATAGATGTACTTTGAAGGGATACCTGACTGGAATAAAATATAATTATAATTATAAATATTTGTGAAAATGTTATAAAAACTGATGCAATTCCTTGAATCTTGGGTTGCTGTGGCATCCAGCTAAGTACCCCATTTGCCCCTTCCTCCAGTTATTCCTTCCAACTCCTCTTTGGAGATCTTGAGGTGTTCCCAGTGCAGCTGCAGTACACTGTCATCCCTTCAGCATGTTCTGGGTCTGCCCTGGGGTCTCTTCCCAGCTGGAAGAGCGTGGAATATTAACGCACTGAGGCATCCAAGGGGAATCTTAATCAGATATGAGAATCACCTGAACTGACTCCCCTCAGCTCCCCTTTGAGCTCCTCCTGGGCATCCCAGCGCCTCACGCTGCCCCTCCATGCAGCCACTGGCAGAGAAAAAACTCTTTAGCTGCTTGCATCCGCATATTCTAATCAATACCCAAAGCTCATGACCACAGGTGAGGGTTGGAATGTAAATCAACTGATAAACTGAGAGCACTGCCCTCAGTTTCAGCTCCCTATTTACTGTCCAGTGCAATGGTTGCTTTACTGCTGACATGGCACAAGTCCACCTCTCCTGCTCTATCTCACCAAGACCCCAAGTATAGTTAAGCTTCATATTGCTCTTAATCCACCAGTCTCTGACAGAATGCCTTGGCCTTAGACATTTGTGACATATTTAACAGTGACATTGCTTTCATATTTGTTGGAAAGCATTCTTTCTTTGTTGAAGGGGATGCACAGTACTGTCAGGGGTAGACCATTCTATAGGAAACTGTACAGACAGAGTTGGATTGATGTGGATTTCAGCCTTAGCTTTCAGTCAAACTGTCTTAAGGCTAGAGTTGAGTGGAGATCTTGAAAGCTCTGGATAAAGCTAAAACATTGACCCTCTGCTGCAAATTTTTTGTCAACCGATGTCATTGAAGTCAGAAATAACCTTTCACATTTCAATTATATATTATATTACAATCCTGTCTTTTGAAAATTGTATACAAATAATTTACAAAAGTAAATACCCTTAGCCAGTGCATTAACAGTTGAAGTTCTGTACATACATGTAGGACTTCATTCAGTGAAAAAAACACTTTAACTTTGACTAAAATCTAGAAAGCTGTTGAGTTTACTAACACAAATTATTTAGGAAAATAATTTCTTTGAAAATAAATGTAATGGCTTAAGGGTTGCTTTAAAAAATTTATTCTGGTAGCTCAAATAGTCAGTCCAGAACCCTGGGGTAAATGTTTTCCTAAAAAATTAAAGTTGTGTCTTTATTAAATTTAAAATGAAACAAGCAGGCACATTCTGACATTTCTGAGACTGACTGAGTTAGTTTTCACTTCCTGCTGGTTGTAGCTAAAAAAAGACAGAAAAATACACAGAAGCAGAAGGACAAAGTAAAGGACTAAAAACATATTGTAATTTCATTTGGAAGAAAAGCGCATAGCAGCAAGACAAACAAGACTGTGAAGTGAGGAAACCAAATCAATCAGAATAAATGCACAGGTCGAGAACAGACAAAGACAAACATAGACATAATGAATCTATGCAAACATTGCATTGTGGGAACAAGCAGTGGAGGGGCTAATAATAATAATAGGCTTCTCCTACATGTGCCACATACTGCAGGGGAACCCTGTGCACGCTGAGCCTGACAGATGTAGAGGATGTAAGGCAGAGGAGGCTCGCTGATGGCGTCCTCTCAAAGTACACAATTACTTCATGTTTGCTCCCCTTCGCCATATGTTCTCATTAGAAATGCACATGTAAACTGCAAAGGCATTATGGGATGGGCTTATACGTTTATTTACACGAGCAAGTTCTTGTATGCACAAAACAGATACAGATGGGACAGAGAATCTATTTAAGCCTGCGGTGTTAATTTAATGAAGTTTTTTTTGATGGTAGTGAGCAGAAAGGGACATGTTTGGAAGACTTATTTTCTACCTACGCTGATTATTGCTTCGACCTCACAGGCCTGCACCGTTTCAAGAGTGCATAAGTGTTGAACAGCATGTCGTACACGGCAATGCAATCATTGTTACCACTTCTGGAGAAAAGACACAAGTGCTGCTAAATGAAATATCGCTGTTATTAACCCATCTGCCAACAGAAACTTGTGTTCAGTGTATCAAGGTCTCAACACACAAGAGGAGGGGCTCGTCAGCCAACAGATGTCAGTAAACAGTTGCACTAAAGGAGATTATGGGAATCATATGTATTTATGTCATACTGCACCCACACATGTGTTATATGCACTGCACACTTAATCTTTTAATGCTTCACATACTAACAGGAAACAGGTTATGCTATGCTTTGATGTTTTTTTTTCTCTGCACGTGCTACTGATATTATTAACTGTGTGACTAAACAGATGCTTTAGAGCATTAGTGATATAAGAGCTACAGTAAAAGGGAAGCGATGTGTGTCATAAGAGGAAATGATGATAAGTTGTTGCATTAACAAGTAGAATTAAAGTTTGCTCATGAACTCTTTATGCTTCTTGAACAAACTCCTGCCGGCAGTGTGCTACCTGGAGATGATGCACCTTTAAATCTTAAAACAACAATGCCAAAAGAACTAATGAGGCCTACTGATAGTATAACTTGGAGTGTTATACTCCTTGTTATTTTCTGTGTTTTTACTGCCAAGTCTTTTATCTTTTTCCTCACTCAGTGCCTCATCATTTTATAAAACTCATTTGCAGTATTTCCCAAAAGCACTTAGCATTAAGCAGAAGATTTGAGAAGCTGCTTTAAGCAATGTTTTAATATGAAAAATGTAGGTGGGGTAAACTGTAGCTACATTTTTGCATGTGACATATATGTATGTATCCTTATCATTTGAATATGTTACCATTTAACTAACTTACCATACTAATGATTAAAAAAAATAGCCAGGTAAAGCCTGCAGAGTCCAAGTCAAGTCTGACTTCCTTCAGACTTGTGGTACAACATCATCAAGCAGGGCAGAGTCTAAAGCTTTTCTGACATACCACAAGTTTTAACTCCCCAAAAGACATACCGATGTTTTTTACGTACATTGTTGAAAACATTTTTTTCTTTTTCCACTGTTCTGTATAGCTCATGTAAATGTGTTTAAAAAAACTATATAATTAATGTTTAATGTCTTGTTTGCATGCACATATCTTACAATGGCAAATGCTTTAAAGTAACAAATGTTTGTCAATGTCCATGATCCATGTCCCATTTGAAAAAATACCTGATGTGTTGTGTTGTATTCCTTTTCTGACAATGTAACAGACGTTCAGGTTGAACATGGTAAATAACAGATTTTATTTGTTTCTAAATAAAAGTTTATTTGGTAACCACTGGGCTGTGAGCCTTTTAAAATTCTTCTGTCAAGCCCTCCTCTGCATGTGAGAAAAAAGAAACGTCACTCCAACAAAACTCCAACTTTATCATGAGAATTAGTGACTTATTTGATTTGTTTCTAATAAGAATTCTACAGGATTCAGAGGTTTTAAGTACACATAATGTCCAAATTAAAAACCCAAACTCTTAAAGAAAAAGGCGAGATGAATGAGCATTTTGCATGGCAAGGAATGTGTTGTCCCTCAGCTCTTCAACTTGACAGACCAAACACACAGAATATCTATCTGTAAAGTTAAAAAAAAATATATAAAATATGGCATTTTATTCTTTTGGTCAATTTGCCATTTTAAACCGGTACAATTTTAATGTACATTTATTTGAACATGGATTTTAAGATGCCTGCTGGTTCATTTGTCCAGACTGCTTGAGTTTTGAGAGCCAGGAGGCCAAACTGAACTTATGAGAGAATGAAACTGACCATGAACTCTCTCCTCCTAATTTGTTTTGGTTCTAATGAATGAAATATTCATCAACCCTCTCTACCCTTACTAAAAGCAAGCACTCACACATACACACACGAACACATTCACACACATACGCACAAACAAATCCCACTGGGCCCGCTTTGACTGTGATTTGTTTGCAGATCCTGGTCAACTGCATCCATTTGTCTGCTCCCCCAGCAGCAGGGCAGCTCAGGAGGCCTCGCCGCAGCTCATAAAAATGCCGGCTGAATTCTAACAGACCGTCTGGGGTGTAAACTCCTCCCCATCTCAGCAGCCTGACAGGCTGACACACGGCCTCTTAACACTCAGAAGGAAAAATGGATGAAGTCAAATGAAGCGATAATGAAACTGATATTAGTGTGGCTAACCTTTTACTTGGGAGCAACACCCTGCAGCCGCCTCCTGTGGGCCCAGTGAAATGGTTAAAGACATCCCTCTGCATATCCCAGAACAGAAGGTGAGCTCTTAGCATCAGGATAAAATAGTGTGATCACTGACACAAACATAAAGCCAACAGCGATATTTTAAGTGGTATGCTGTAGAAATAATAGCATCAAGTTAATTTTGCCATCAGGTTTCACACAGGAGGGCAAAAAAAGCTTCACTGCATCAAACGCTGTTTCAATCTGAAAATAAAACTAAATCTCATTTTTCTAAAGCCAAAAAAAGCCTGGTTATGCTTTGATTTATGAGACTGACATTTGTTTCAAATAATTGCTGAAAAACTAGGGAACAGAGAAAACAACAGGGGACATGTTCTTTTGTTACAGGGATTTTTTTTCCCTCACAGTTTGGGTTTGTTTGGAGTTAAAATTAGATTACAGAGCTCAGTGAGACTGCGGTAATTGAAAACCATTTAGTGCACTGTCATTTGGGATTGGGTCATGAAGCCACTTGACACAAATCTGACATCTTAAGCAGTGAGTTCATTGAGAGCACACGAATCTTACTGTTATTAGTCAGGGTCTTGAGCTCTCTGTCTCTGAGGTATCTGCCTGCAATCCTATACAGTGGAGATAAATAGAGTTTGTTTGTGGTGATCAAAGCAGTGAGAAATTGAACTGAAAAACAAAGTCAAGTGTTTTCCAGAAACATTGTCTCGGTAATTCGCCTACCTCTTGCACTTAACATATGAACTAGAGACTATTTCTTCTGAATAATGAAATTCCATGAATAGGATGGTGAAAATGAATGTGGGTAAAAAAGCAGGTGAAAGAAAAAAGAAAAATTAAAATAATCAAATATCTGTTTATTAAGTGTTTTTATGCTCAATTTTGAGGTCAGTGACTGACTGATGTGAATCCTGCAGTCTTTGAGTTGGGTTTAAAATGGAGCTTTAAACATAGATTTTCTTAGGGTAAAACAAGTGCTTGCCAAACTCCAAATGATCTCTGTAAATCCTGCAACCTTCTGAAACAGCTCACCAGTCCACTGAAGGTCAGTCGCTATAGAATCCCTGTGCTGTGTCCAAAAATTTAAATAACAAAGGAATGTATGCAGGCTGAGTCGGCTGTGCGTGAAGTTCAAAGACTGTTGCAGAAGTCAAAGAGGTTAGAGACAGTTGCAAGTGATGGGTCAGTTATGCTTTTGTAAAACTGGACCCGTGTAGCCTTGATTTGATTTGCACTGCACTTAAAAACTGGAGTTAGCAACCGAGCAGAAGAAAAGGATGCAGATTTGATTAAAATAATTTAATCAAGTGATGCAGCTTACTCTGAGAAGGAATCTTCTTTTCTTGTTTTCTGAACTAAATTTAGAGGGGACATTTTCACCATACTTTTTCTTTTTTTTCAGACACTTGACCTAAAACCTTCACTTACACAGGTTATGAGAAATATTCGTGCCTCTGGGAACAGATATTTAAAGGCCTCACCTACTCCTGAAAACTAGCAAGGCACTGAGACTGAAACAGACACAAATGAATAAAAAAAAACATGTCTAAATCATTTGTAGTCGTTAAGTAAAATATCTTCAGGCACTCATGTGGGCACAAATCTGATGTATCCAATTCAAGTGACTGATCTTTACTAATAGATGACCCCTCTAGGTCAGCGAGCAAAGGTAAATATACCCTTTAATGCTGTACTGCCTGAAACATCACAATGACAGGAAATTTGATGCTTTTGCCTGATTATTTCTTATTATCCCTTCCTGAATGTAAAATCAAAGCTGCAGTCTGATCACAAGCCTTTATAATTCACCCTGGCGTTCAATACTTTAAAGAGCGACTGGTTTTTCTGTCTGACTGTGGTGAGTTTGACAGGTGCAGTAATTGAGTCGTTTCCTTTGGAAGCAGCCCTATGATTGATTGATTTGGATCGGTACAATTGCCGGCTTGTAGATAATATCATAATTTCAGCTGCCTCACAATGCTATTGATTCACATGCTCATTGCTATGCAGACGGCTCTCTGGCTTCAGAAGTTTATAGCAAGGAAAGTGTATGAAATATGGTGCGAAAACTTTTTAGTGAAGGCTGCAGTGAAGCTAAAAGGAGTAATTTGTCTTGCCATGCATGAAAAACACTCTTAATTTTGTTCAAGTCAACATCTTATAAATGTGTTACTTTACAAAACCGGCGAGTCAACAAGGTTTTAGTTACAAATCGCAGAGGGTGGCTTTTTTATGACCTTTGAGAGAAAACACTGAAATCAACTGAATGAAAAATGTGTTAGCAGGGAGTGATCGGGCAGATTAAAGACTGTGGATAAGTAAATGCATTTAAATTAAAAACAATTTCCTACGTTGAATTGATATTTGTGTTGACTGTCTTGCTCAGTTGATGCAGTTTCTCAATCAGACAGAGCAGGACGAAGGTTATTCCAAATTGCAGATTGAGTAAAAGATTTTTACACTACCTCTCATCCTTCCTTTCCCACTCTGACACACTTTACACCTCTCTCCTTCATCATTATCTTACTGCTATCCCTGGGAGATTTAACACAATGTCATTCCACATATGGCAAAACTTATATAAAAAAAAAAAAAAAAAATCACCGCTGGGCACAAGTGATGAAAGGAAAGCCAACGATGAGGGAAAATGAATAGTTATGTCATTATCTGCCCATTTCACCCAGTCCCTGCTGTGAATTCCACATTGCTAATACGTCTTTGTGTCCTTGCTCAGATCTGTGGCGCGGATTTGGTTATTGGTGGGAGGTCACCCTCACTGGAGGCATTCCTTCCCTCATTACAGTCCAGTCCGGTGAGGAAACCTTCAGGCACTGAGGCTGAACTGCGGAGGTGTCCTGCTGAGGAGCTTTGTTTAAACAGCGTTGCACTGTATTACCCAACTTAATGGAGGCTCCATCTCCAGCCCAACCCTTGGCAGCTCATGTATTTACATGGGGTTATCTACTCCTCAATGTCAGCCATAGGGCAGCACACTGGGCTAGTTTTGAAGTAGGTTGAAGGAGAAAATGGGACTTAAAAATGGGAAAATCTGACCTCTAAATGTGGGTAAGGCGTAAATTTCATTTACTCGGTTGTTAGCTCAGTTGACTGATGTGTTGGAATGAAAAGGACCAGTATGAAAGCCAACCAACAGTGAAAATGAAGTGGTAAATATAATTATGAGAGCAATGGTTTGCAGGACTCTAAAGGTTTTTAAATGCTGGTTTGTACAGAAAATGAATTTAAAATGAAAGATATCATTCTTATTATCTTAACATCTTTTATGATTTATGACTGAATACCACAGAAAAGCTCTTATTTTTGTGAGGCTGACCGAGCAGAGAGACTTACTGTTCTGTAGCTGCTGGTTGCAGCTAAAATGTGCTGTTTAATAGGCTTAAGTTGTTGTTTTCACAGGTCAAAGGACACCTGAGGGACTACATTTAAAACCAATTGATTAAAAGAAACTATATCTAAAAAAGCATTACAAAACTACACTTTATAATACAACCTTGTGTTGTAAAATGATGACAAATGAATCTTGTATTTAGCCACAAGAATACTGTGCATGTAAACTTGTTTTTGCAGTAGTGTTGCTAAAACAGGTAGATTTCTGACTTATCGGGTTACCTGACTGGTTGAACTGTCAGGGAGCTTGTGATCATTTTCATGTTACTGCACATTATTCAAAGGATTTGATGATGATGAGTGAGTGGATTCAAAGCTATCGTTGTGTGCTCCTCCTGTTGGTTGTGATAAGCATATGCTGTTAACTTATGCTGTCTTTCATTCTTTCCCTAGGTCTGGTCTGGCCTGATTTATAATATACACACATATATATATAAAACATTAAAAAAAGAGGGCAGAAAGCTTGGCACATGCTCTTCCACCTTCTGGCCTTGGCAGCAGCAGTTGTTCTGAGACTGATTGATTGTCCATCTTTGTTTTGTTTTGTTTTGTTTGTTTTCTGGGGGATCTGGTTAACCTATTTTCCAATTTTATTTTTGTTAGGCTGAGTTTTTTAAGTTTCTTCAGGGTAAAGGAAAGAACCCATTCTGACAGTGTTTTGTGGGCTTCTGTATTTGTTGCTTCGGGTTGTTACTGGTCTTTTTACTGTCTATTTCACATCAATGCTTTTCTCTATCACTCCAGTTTAGCTCTTTTTTGTTAATACTATTTGTATGGTACATGTACTCTGCTGTTCACCATCTAAATACTCTTAGAGACAGTATAGCAGCCATAGGAGTTTGCTGTGTGTTTGACCACCATTGATTTATGTGTGTTTGGAGCGATCAGTGTCTGCCCATGCACTCTGCATAATGTCTTCAGATGCCTCTCTCCCTCTGCCAGCCACCACACACTTACTATGCAAGCTGCTGTTCTGCCTCATAAGCAAAACGGAGAACGCAGAGCCGGAGGATGCAGCTTAATCTTTACATCTCTCCGAGCACGGCAGGCACCACAACACAGACTTGTGATATAATACTCAGCTTTTGCATTCTGCTGACATTCCTCTGCAGATCCTCGAAGACAAAAAAGAGTTTTATCAACACTGAGTCACTCCATAGTGATTGTTTTATTTACCTGCCTCTGGCTGCTGGCTTGGTTATTGTTGAGAAATCTCGAACCAAGGCCAGCAAAACAACACTGATCTAAAATGTATTTTACCATTTTGTTTTTCTCCACATTACCAAACTACAGATATATGAAGAAGCAGAGGTGAATCATGAAGCACCTTGTGGCATCTGCAAGCCATCTGTCCACAGCACTGCGTGCAATCGGTTTTCCTCTGGGAGCGTATGTAAGGATTTTAGCATAACACGATTTACTAAGATGATTTAAGTCAAAGGAAAGACTTGAGCCACTGCAAGCATCAGCAACTACTGTACTACACAGCTGCACTACACACACTGTATGCTAATTCTCATAAATGCCACTCTGAGCGACACAAACAACACAGCCACAAACAGAGTGACATTTAAGTTCTAACAGTCAGGACAGGCAGATGAGAGGAACCGGATGAAATCATGTGTTTTCCTCTGTAATCTTCTTTGTCCTGCACTGCGCTCAGACGACGACAGATTATTTGACTTCTATCACAATTTGTAATCCTCTCAGTACACAGTATCAGTATCAATAAAAGGAAAAGCTATTTGGCAAAGATGTCCGCGGTGTGATACAGAGCAGGCTATCAGTGCATCCTCTCTGGTCTGATATTGTCTTCAGGAGAGTTAAATATCAGTGGAGTATACACAGCTTTGACTCACATGGCTGCTTAGACCCTGAGCTGAATGCTGAATCACAGCTAGTCTGCCAAATGCTAACGGGTACAGCTAACACGTTGCAATGAGGAGCAGTTTTCCCATGTTAGAGGAGAATGTGAGGATTTGATGGGCAGATCAGATTCACACTTGTGATGAAGCACAAGGTACACACATTTACTAGTGTTATAACCACAAACGAATAATTGGAAATGAACAGAAAATCTAAATAGATAAGACTTTTTGTCTCCTTAGAATGCATTCATAACCACAATCTGAATTAGAACTGTGATTTTTATGATTACATAATCTTCCAGTATGCCTGTCTGCAAGCAAGACAGTGTGTGTGTATCATACTGCTTGTGGCAGGGTTCAACCATTTAAGTATGTGTGTCATTCGTTAGATTGTCTTCAATTATTTTGTCAGTTCAGGCTGGAAATAGCAGTCAAATAAACTGCAAACATGTGTCAAACAGGTAATTTTCTTCTTCCTAATGGCCCTGCAAATGCAACCGAAAGAATCAAGCCTAATTAAGCTGTAAGTAGGCTCTGCGTTGGCTCACAAGGGATTCAAGCATGCAAAATGTGGATGTGTTCACTAGTTTCACTGACGTAGTACCTGTAGAAGAATTGCTTTTGCATCAGCTCTGCCTGGTGAATAAACAAAGAAACATAACAAATGCAGAGGCTTCTATACAGGTTACGGAGCCCTCTGAATAGCTTGATGGGTAGGAAAATGACGTGAATCATATGCCATGATGTTCACAGACACTGGATTTAAACCCATTTAACAACACAAGGAGATGTGGGACCAATATGTTAGCATTCATTCAGACTGAACAGACCTGAGCTGGTGGGTATGCAATGCTTTCAGACGATAAATTACGATTCAGGGAGGCTGGTTTGAGTAATAGATCTATTAGTCTGAGGACTTATCAGACGCCAAAACACAACGTTGTAGTGTGAAATACTATAAGTCAGGATTTTACAACTCTGCAAAATTAGCAGTGATATTTATCGCCTGTGACCATGATTGTGAGGTAAACATCAGAATAACAAAGGGATCTCTCAGGACTTTCAACACTGGTATTTTACAAGAGCCCCCTGTGTTGTACTGCATCAACAAACTCTTCTAATTGAAGTGAGTTAGAAGGCTGCCATTTATTCACGCAGTACCAATGTCATTTGAAATACAGCCTGTGTAAACAACTCATGAATTAAAGGACGACTCCGTCAGCTTTATACAATACAGATCACATAATAACAACATGAAAACAACTGCAAATCCTCTGTCACTCAAGAGCTGCTCTTAGTCTGTTAATATGGTCCCTGATTATGTCATCTAGACAACACAGGTATACATTTTTAACAGGAAAATTATAAAATGGGTGTGTCATAGAGCAAGAGAGACCAGAACATTTAATGGGTCTAATAAAAAGATGCGTATGGTTGAATTATGGGAAATGCAAGATACAGTGTTTTTTGAAGCTTGACCAACTTTGGCCTGAAAGTCAGAATATCTCAGCTTCTACTGCATCAATTAAGTGGAGAAAAATAAGATTGAAAGCCAGGGCAACTTATCATCATAGAGCAGAAAAGGGGAAAAAAAAACATCAAGGAACTCACAGAGAAAGAGTGAAAAAAAAATCGAAAGAATCAGAGAGAAGGCAGATTTGATTTAATAAGGATGGAGTGAAGATGCGGCCAGGCAGCCAGTTTTTGCTAAGCATATCTTAAGTGATCAGTACAGATCAAAAGACGGGAGAGCGTGAAAAGAAAGTTTTCCTCTTGTAAGTTGGAGGCCAGTGGTGATTACAGTGACTGGATGATTGACAGCCAGCCACAGACTCACACTGACCTGTGGAAATGAAGAATTTAAAAGGAGGAGAGGGGAGTTATCTGCACCCAGCATCGCAGGGTTACTGTCAAACATACAGAACATTTCTCCGTTTATAACAGGGTTTTTTTTTTTTTTTTTTATGTGTGTGTCTGTTTAAGAAAACCCCCCACCCTTCCATCCAACCTTCAACTCTGTTCATCTCTCGGCTCTCTTTCTCCTAACCTCCGCTCAGCTGCCTCTGCTTTCATCTCTTTACTTGGTTTAACTCAGACTTGACTTCTCTCCTCACAAAACCACTCTTCAACTCTTTCCTGCCCATCTCCCATCTCCCCTGTCCTCTCATCTCCTTTCTTTCATCTTTCCCCTCCTCCTCTCTTCCTTCTCTCTTCCTTCTCTCCTGTCATTTCTCCTTCTCTCTTGTTCTGACTTTGCCTCACACTAAAATTTCTTCTTTTATGTCCTTGCCACTTGTCTTCACTCCGTTCTCTTTAGCTTACATTTCCTTACCTATTTTGCCCTTCACCATCTCCTCAGATAGTTTTTATTCCTCGTCTTCTTCTCGTGTCCTTCTTTAATGTTTTATTTTTCACCCCAGTTCATCTCTTCTTCCTCTATTCTTATGTCCTGTTTTCTCTCTTGTCCCTTCCTTTCCTTTTCTTTTATGTTCCCTTTCCTTCTCTCCTCTCCTCAACCTTTTCCCCTTTTCTCCAACTGCATTCCTCTCTTTTTCCTCCTTTCCTCCTCTCCCTCTATCCTTTCATGTTTCATGTCCTTCTCTCTTCTTTGTTTCCTCCTTGTTTCCTCCTTTCCTCTCCTCTTTCCATGTGCCTCCTCTCCTCCCCTCCTTCCCTCCTCTCTGCCTGCTGTCAGTCAGTGGAGGGTAAATAAAGGGGAGGTTATAAGGGCCATCCTGTCTGAACCTCTTCCATCACACTGCCACTTAATACTCACAGCTGTCACTGAGTATACACAAATGTGTGTCTGTGTGCATGTGTGTTTGTGTGTGTGTGTGTGTGTGTGTGTGTGTGTGTTGATCTTGTTCAGCTAGTGTGTACGTACAGGATTTTCCAAATAT
>JAPZDZ010000014.1:16780973-16800414 GCA_029783805.1 Acanthurus tennentii
TGTGTGTGTGTGTGTGTGTGTGTGTGTGTGTGTTGATCTTGTTCAGCTAGTGTGTACGTACAGGATTTTCCAAATATCACATTAGAAACTGACAGAAGGTTAACAAAAATGTAAATGCTGTGTAACAGCAGCCCCACATGCTCTCCTCCTCTCTGCTCAAATTGTTGGAATTATTTTCCACTATCTGTGTGTGTGCCTGTGCCTGTGTGTGTGTGTGTGTGTGTGTGTGTGTTAACAGATAAGCGAGTGCTGTGTGCAGGCCTGCTGAGCAGCTCCAGTGTTCCTCCAGTCATCACTGACAGTGAGCAGCAACACCACACCGGGTTTTTTGTTTCTTTTTTGCTGAATGTTCACACGCTGAAAGATGTGAACTCTCAGTTTGACATATTCAGTTAGACAGAAAGCAACAACACAAGAAGACACAACGACACAACTAGTAGAGGAGAGAGATTTTGTTTGAGAAACACAAGAGTCCATCCTGCACAGGAAGAGCTGGAACATGCAGGAGGCGGCTGAGAACAGCAGTGTGATACTGGTGCAGTCTAAGTATACTAAATAATTCCACTGTAATCTTGCTTTAATCCCAAGATAAATGGCATTTTCACCTTGTTCTCCTCTCAACTATACTCCCTGCTCTTCTCTCCTCTTTGCTTCCTGTTTTCCTTCCCTTCTGTCCTCATCATTCCCTTCTGACCTCATCTGTTTTCCGTTCTGTCAGCGCTTTGCTCAGACCAATTCATTTCAAACGCATGAGTTCCTACACAGCTATGACTGGAGTGTAACACAAAAAAGTGCCACACATGATGAACAGTAGATATTCATGGTTTTGCTGAAATCAGTCAGGGCTTAAGCTCAGTAAGCCCTGCCCCCGGCGCTGCCTGTGATACGAACACTGGAACAGGTTTAATCATTCCTCCTGTTTATTATAGGCCATTAAAATATCCCTTCATACAGCACTTTCAATTTATGTGCAACAAAATTAACTGTACTGGTTCTGAAAATTTTTTTTTCCAAGTTTATCTGAGACTTGGGATGACTTCAATAAGAAAAATAAAATAAAATCTTTTCTTACCAACCCTCCACTCTAGCTCGATAGAGAAACACAAGAGAAATTTTACAGAAAATACTGATATGTCTAACTCTGACTGCTGGAGCTTTAAATGAGCAAAAGGATGCATTAAAAAAAGACACAAGGATTGCTTTGTCCTTATCTCTCGTTACACTGAATATGCATTAGGAAAGGATCTTTTAATGTCCACTTTGAACACTGAGAGTGATTAAAGCAGATGCATTTTGGTACAATGAATGTATGTATTGGTAACTAACCATTGTTCAAGACAGACTTGAAATAATGACAACCAGCAGCATTTTTCAAACTTCTGACTTAAAAGGTGCTATATAAATAGTTTTTATTATTATTTTGATTATTTTATTATTATTGTTGTTATCATTATTATTATTAGCAGTAGTAGTAGTAGCCAAGCCCTCAAATCTGTATACATACCTACCCATCGTGTCGGTCTGGGTAATTTAGTTGTTACGTTTTTATAAAGCTCAATTGAATGTAAGGGAACTTTATTTTTGAAATGTGTTATTTTCATTGGTTTTTCACATATTGCATTTTTAGTCATTACATTATGTGTGTATATATCTAGAAATATATCTGCGTACACAACTGTATAGTCTTTTTATGATATATGTAAAAGAAAGTACATTTCTGTCTGATGTTCAGAGAGGCTGCATGAGTGCTTATGTGGATGTAGAAAATGTTGGCACAAACACACAGAGCAAAATCCTTTCTCAGAAAAAAAGGACAGCACCCACAATATCCAGGAAGATCTGCGCTCTCTTTGACATTTTTAAAATGTTTCAGGTAAAAGTGATCCAAAGTGTTATCTGTTCTATTTGTGGATATCTCCACACTAAACTACAAAGAAGCAAAAGACTGGGATGGCACTGCTGAGTACCAAAATGGAAAAATAGTGCAGCGGTATATCAGTGCAGAAGGTAATATTTTACTGTGATAGGCAAAAGAAATTCGTTGACTCCACTGGGGCCGAATCTGTTTAGCTAGATGCTTGAGGTCCATCAAACAGCCTCTGGTGTGCCTTGCTGCCTGTCAGAAACCATCTCCAGTGCTCTGTAGGCACTGATTCCACAACTTGAGACCGTTTCTCATCAGAGCATTCCCCACGCAACAGTAGCACCCGCAATTTCATTTCCACCTCCAACGCAGGGATTGGCTTGGGTTCACTCAAAAACAAGCTGGAAATGTGTTATATGTATTGAATATCCATTTTCTTCCCATAAAACCTGCTGGCTGTAAGTTGTGGGAGGCCCTGCCAGTGGTGTGTGTACCTTTAATTGGTTTTCGATCAGTGATTGTCACTTGAAGAAGAGCTCGCTACCTACCAGACACATACAAAGAACCTGCCAATTAGCCTTGATTCACAGGGGGGCTAAGCTGGAGTATTAGGTAAAACAAAACATTTTAGGGGATTTTTCACAGCATTGCTTTTTGGACATTACAACTGGTGGCTAAAATTCTATAATTGGTGCTTGGTACTTGTCCAAAGAGGAAAAAAAATGTAAATGAGCTCACACGCCTGCTACAAAAACTGCAGCCACTTGTTTGATCACTGGAAACAGAACTGTCTGTCAAACAAAAGTGTGAGGAGGGGAAAACGCAGGACTAAATGAAATTCTGGTGATGAGAAGCTGTGACAAAGTGCTCTGACAGGGGTTGAGAGCCTTAGAACACGGAACATCAGATGTGGAGATTTATGATAAGGCTCAATGATTAGATCAGACGCTCACACATTTGAGATCAAGAGCCTTCCTCCACATTTCAACAGGAAACACAATAATGCTAACTAGAGCACTGCAGTGTGTGACTCAACACTTGTGTCAGTTCAGTAAGTGTAGCTTTTAAAGAGTAATTTCATCAAAATTATCATCAGCAAACATTTCATGAGTTACTTACAGGGCTATGCACATTGTTGTTTTTTTTTTATCTAACTTGGTTATTAGATGTCTTTCCATGAGATTTGCTTTTCTCTAAACCAAAATGAGATAAAGTGAGATACATTTTTAACTGTGAGGTGTCCTTCTGGAAGGAGTGTACTCTCTGGACACTCCACAAACCTCAGTTTTAACTGCTCTTTTGGAACTACTTTCTGATTAACATATTAACAGTCCTTATTACAACTGCTGATAATCTGTTTTAGTTATGATCACAGATAGTGGATCTCATGCAAGAACCTTTTGTCTGTATTGTCCACTGTTGAGTCATTCTCTTTATCTGGAAAAAAAAAATAGATCGTATGTTTATGACTTGTATGTTGGGTGTGAATGATTTCTGAATTTAATCAAATCCAATCAAAGATTTGTCAAATCAATCGTAGGCAGTAGGTGATTGAGGGGGATGATATTCTCCCTCTTTGCAAAATGATCAAATTTTTTAATCAGTCATCCCACCTTTCCATCCCCTGAAAGCTGAGTCAGTGCAAAAGCAGAGGGGCTCTAACAATGAAAATGTTAGTTGGTTTTTAAAGTAGGGACCCTAAACCCCTTTAGGGGACACCAGGGGGATATCAACAGCTTCTGGGGGATTGTTAAAAATCCATCAATCTACTCCTAAAAGCTGCCTAGTTTGTTTTTAATATCTGATAAGCTAGTTCTAACTAAAACAGGACACATTTCTGAAAAGAAAAAAGACCTGATGAGCATAACAATCTTGATGATGAACCCAAAGTCCCAAGAACTCCTGCTGTAATATTGTCAGTGGGTTTTTAAAGATATCCTGCTTTAGGAGAATTGCCATAAAAAAGTAAGGAAACCCCTGATCGAATTGTTTTGACTAATTGATTCCATTAGAATCAATGGCTTGGACCATTGCTCTGAAATATGAGGAGCCTATACTGATAGCCTATACTGAAAAATCCATGGTGCTGTCCATGGTGCTGAAATTATTGTCTGGTCTGCAACTAACAAGTAGCAATATGTAGTAACATATCAGCAAGAAGACCGCAGAGGTAAACTGCTGCCTTTGATCTCTATAATATTTCTATAATGATTGTTCAGTAGCACCTGTGCTGTCTATGGGGGTTAGGAATGACCAACCTTAAGTCTATTCCTCCCACCAGGCCATCCCTCTCGTTTAAAATAACAAATCACCAGCTGGTCAATGTGCTGCTTAAAAAACAGATCTGGATTTACAAGCATGAAACCCATAAATTCTGGAAACAGGAGTAGCTATTAAATTTTAAATTCCGCTTATAGTATTTCCAATATTATTGGGGTGGAGGCAGAAATCACAGAGACAGACATGATTTCTCACAAACAAACAACCTGTGTGACGTGCATCTCATGGTAAATGACAAAACCGTTTTTTTTTTTTTGGGAGAAGCAGCTCCTAAACTTAACTGCATGTTTTTTGTAAATCATCATAAAAATGGTTCTGAATTCTAATTACTTTGATCTATAAAATGGCTTTAATTTGCCAGAAATGAGCCTAATTATTGAATGTGTAACAATGACTAATAGAATTATGAGCTTCACTCATCCTGATAATTTCCACACAGTGTAAGTGGGGAGTTAAACATTATAATCCCAAATGAACACTGACAAAGTCTTCCAATATGGAATCTTGGGAAAAATGTAATCAAATTGAGAGCTGTGGCTGTAAAAAGGCTTTAATGTTTGTGTATGTATTTACAAAGTCAAAGCAATGTCACTGTTACACCAGTAGCTTCATTACAGCATTTTTGTGTCAATCTCAACACTTTCAATGCTTTTTCCCCTGTCATTGCCCTTTTTGGAGCTTTTCCCTTGCTCCTGCTGTCCAGGTCTTCCTCTCTCCATCATCGCCCCTCATCATTCTCCACTCCACTCCACTGCTGCCTCCACTGCCATGTCATAACCCCCAGGTGGGACCTAACATGGGGTAAGCCCCACTGCTCCGGCCTCTGCCCTGATGCCACATTATATCTCCCCTAACAGGAGTCTAAAAACTATTTTATCACTGCACAAAGACAAATACACCACAACTCATTGACTGGAAAAAGATGGATGACATGATGGCTCCTCAGAAGTGGAGCCAAAATAATGTGATCATTTTTGGCTATATTTTTGTGCAGTGGGAGGAAATGAAACAGGTTTTGTTGATACAAGGTGGCAGAGGGAACACAGTCTTAACTAAAAGTCTACTTACTCTCTTGTTCCATAGCTTTCTACTTTACTGTACACATCTTATTTAATAGATGGAATATTTCAAAGCTGTCAAACTACCCAAATGCTGATAGTGCTTCCAGGGCAGCTGAATAAAGTTCTTGCGGTGATGTGGACCCTGTGGTTTGGTCAGAAGATCTGAGGAAAATGATTGTTTTCACAACTGTTGTTTCTAAAGTGAAGAATGAACTGTCAGGCTAACAGCAGTAGCTTACATGCTACAATCAAATACTAACACTAATAACTTTTGTCGACTGCAGTCAGTATTTTTTGGACTCAATATAAATCTTAATTTTACCACCGCCAATTGCTTAGACAAGAAAATAAATGACTTTATCCTCACAATAGTTTACGGTTTTGAAATGACAAATTGCAGTAAAAATGAAGATTTGAAGTTATTTAATGGTTTAAGTTGTATGCTACTTATAGCCATTTCAATCATGTTTTTCATTTTAACCATTTGATGTATTTTTACTAAGTAGTAACCTCTTTATTATATAGTTTTTATAGTATGTGATGGAGTTTGTCATTCCAGTGCAAGTATTGTGTTGTTTAACTTTATCTCAACAGCCACAATGTTTTACATTCCCTGTTATAGAATATTCACTGATGTGCTGGAAATGTGTTCATTGTATGTTCTAGTTTTATATTTTTAGTGGCTGATAAGCCGAATTTATCCCTTTGCAACCAATACACGTGAGCACTGGCAGAATTTACATACAGTTACTAAGTTTATGCAAGAATGTGGCCCCTCACTGATTAGTATCTCCTTCTATTAGAACTGTGTTTCCTGTAGTGCCCCCTACTGATATGGTTGGGGTTGATATATATATATATATATATATATATATTCAGGCTTTCTTTATATATATTCAGACTTTCTTCATATATATATTCAGGCTTTTATTATATATATATACAGACTTTCATTATATTTATATTCAGGCTGTCTTTATATATATTCAGGCTGTCTTTATATATATATTCAGACTTTCATTTTATATATTCAGACTTTCATTTTATATATTCAGGCTTTCATTATATTTATTCAGGCTTTCATTTTATATATATATTTTCCTAAACGGCTTCCCATATATATATATAAAATATAATATAATCTAAATATATTTATATAAGGAGTTTTTATGAACAAATCAAATTCCAGCTGAAATTTTATGGAAATCTTATGCAAATTGTTTTACAACAGGTCTCAGAAACTAGGTTGAAACATTAGCCAATCATAGAGAACAAAATATATTTGTTCTGAGGTTACTAGGTCATTGCTAATAACAAAACAAAAAAAAAAACTACAAAAGTTTTTTCTTTGGAGTTGTTTAATTTTTAAATATGCTTAGACTGCAGGCATCAGTACATCTAAAACCCTGGATACAGTCCCAAGAGTAGAAGGTGTAAAGGACTTTCAGATTCAGATTTAAAACTAATAAAGAATTCCCAGCAAAACAAAAGAGTCGGGGTATGAAAAAAAAGAATATGAAATCACATTAAACAGCAGGCCTCCCTGGTACACTCTCATCTAAATGCAGTCAGAGCTACTTCTCCCACTGTACATACTGCCATCCGCAGCAGGCAAACATTCATAAATGTGACAATATCATTTCTTTAAGAAAGGCACATGCACACAGCCCGAAGCACTTAGCGGCCCTTCATCTGTAATGCAATCTCTTTATCTCACCCCAGCCATCTCCATCACATGAGGCCTCTGCTTCACACTCACAAAACAATACACATAGAGAAAAAATCATGAAGTGGCTCCATAAAATACCACATATTTCTTAGTATTAAGATGGTTCATAGGAATAAACTTCAGTTGGTTTGACTGATTTTTGCCAAACAGCCACCATTTTGACAATTTCTTTATAAGTGAAAGAGATTATTCAAGTCACCTGATCAACTATTGAGAGATGTGGTGTGTTGCTGTGGCTTTAGACATTTCAGTGAACGTTTTTTACTGATCAACCAACCTGACAGAATCGATAATTCAATGAACAGACTCCCATGTCTCTTTTTTACTATTCTTTGTCATCAAGGATTGTGTCACAACTGTGTCACAGTTTTAAAATACATAGCTTTCCTGACAGAGATTTGGCCCTTTTTTATTCTGCTCCCACAAGACCAATGTGAAAGCCATTTAACTTCAACTCCACAGTCAACCCACTCAAAACATTGTCCTTTAGTATAATATATGAAGTAATACAAAAAAAGGGGGAAAAAAACACTTAATTGCTCTGCATCAAAAATTAGAACATGCATCGATGTTTTTGTTAATGATTTCAAGTAAAACAGGCCCATTATGCTACTTTAGGTAAATCAGTGTTTGTATGAATGAATATTAGCAGTAAAGGTTTGGACAGAATTTTATCAGCATTTCTTTTAGTCTTGGCTTTAAATTTGTGATACTCCTTCAAATGCAGCTGAAATAGATGCAGGACAGGAAAAGGATCTGTGTGATTGGTACTGATCCATAATGGATTGGCCCAACTCCCAATCCTGTGAACAGACTGTGAATATCACTCGAGGTAAAATGTTAAATGTTCTGAACACAGAATAAAGACAGGATACATGTAACAAATAAGGCAAAAATTACCTCTGCCAGGAGGGTTATGTTTTGGGTTCAGTTTGTTTGTTTGACTGACAGCAAGATTACACAAAACACTGTCCACATATCTATGAAGCCTTCAAAAAGGGTGGTGCATCGACCAAGATAGAACCTATTCAATTTAGAAGTGGAACTAAATCATATGTCTAAAACACAACATAATAACAGCAATAAAACATATCCAATTATAGAAACATGATAACCCTATATTACAATGTACATCTTATGCAGTCGTCCAAACCTCACAGAGAAAACAGTTGTTACAAGGCACTCAAAGGTATTTAAATGTTTAAATCAAATACTTAAAAGGGAAAAAAATGGTACAAACTGCAAAACTGTTACAACCTTTTTCCCTTAAACTATTGGCAGCAGTTATATGGCTAAATAAATATATGCACATAATAAAAAATAGACTCCATCGAAATGTACAATTCTTACATTTTAGAAATATATACTGTCCTGTATTGTGGTTGTGCTTACAGATTTGGCTGTGATGGAATATTGTAATCTCCAGGAGCCCTTAAAGTTAATTTCATATTTGTTTTGTTTTTTTGCTTAATATGTATTTTATTTATTTATTTATTTTATTCAGCTTTGAAGAGAGTATATTGTTATTATCTACACAATTTACTCCTCAAAAACAACTCTTGTTATCTGCATTGATAATTTTACATCTGATACCACTGGGGCATTACAGTGGAAGCTTATTAGTAGGCTTGGATGTAAACTCAAGTTTTCCATTCTATTTCCAGTCCTTTGACATTACAATAGCTTTTAAAGAGTCTTTAACAACACAGCAAGCAGTTGTAATTTTGGGAAAATTAGATAATTTCTTTGAGTATTTGAACTGCAGTGTTAATTAAAGTTCAGTTGAATTATAAAATCATACACCAGACAAAATCTAATTAGCACATAAATTAAATAAATTACTCATGTCATGCAGCGTTCCTAATTATTTAGCCTACAGTGTAATGAACAAACCATTGTATAGTTCTAAGACCCTGGAAAAAGGTTCAGTTGTAAATGTTTGGACTGTAGAAAGAATAAGGACAGTGAGTGAAAAGTGATGACAGATCGCTACCTATTAACCCTGACCACGACAGTTAAGCCACGGCTGAGGAGCAAGAGATTAGGCCACCGGGGAAACTAGTGTAGCACTTAAGAGTTATATCTGACCTTTACCAAATTTAAAGCTAAATGAGAGAGTTCACAAAGGATAAGCAATATTAAAGGTCAGCCGCGGTGACACAGACCTGAGAATGTGATTACATTTGCTTTGATAACCTTGTGGTGCAAATGTTAAAAAATGCAGGATGGCAGTTTTTGACCTCTGTAGCGAGATGTTCCAGGGAAAAGAGATGGACCATTAACAGGTGAAGAGTGAAAATGTGAAGATGACTCACAGCTCTGATAGAACAACTGTAGCAGATCTGAGTACAGCCTTACCATGAGATTATTGCTTTTCTCTGTGACGGAGTGGAATCTTTGTCAGTTCAGCTTTAATAATGTTATTTTGTCTGCCATTCAAATGTATGAGTAGCAACTTTTTTAAAAACCACTGTAACTGTCAGATGATAAAAAAATTCAAACGAAACTAGACCTGACTGCCGTCTCCTGAGTTGTTACACGGATCATTTCTAATAAGCAATATATGAAATAGCTGGAGGGGAGACAGGAGAAAGTTATATAATAGTCACTAATGGATTGCTGCTCTAAGGGAGTATATTAGCTCTCTGAAATGAGCAAGTGTTGTAATACTTTTTTGAATGATGTACCCATATGTACATATCCCATAGTGCCTCATTTTCAGTGTGAAATCTTACATCAGCTGTAACTGTCCAAGTAGCCTGAGTACAATCAGAGTACATTCCACCAACATTATTTCTCTTTGCATCATTAAAGCGGGCTCAATTTGCAGTGAAAACCCTTCCTTTGCTTTTTTATGTCAATGCTATCAAATCCTGCCGGCTGCAGAACAAGGTAACTAGGGTTGGGAATTCTTTGCACGGCCACAGGAGGATCATGAATAGTGTTTAACTGCTCCAGCTGTTGTACGGCGGTTAGTAAAGCAAGTGCGCCGTGGAGAACGGCTAGAAGAGGATGCCTGGGATATAAATGGAGGAGCAAACTGCCAAGTGGTTGGTGCCAGAGGGAAGGACAAACAGGCACTTATTTATGTATGCCTGGACATGCAGAGAAAGCCTTAGCGTTTTCTTCTAAGAAACAGATGCCTGTATGCACCATGCACAAACCACAATACCACTGTGTTACATTACATCTGTGCTTTTAGTCCAGAAGTCTTCACCACATTATGCCAAATTCAATACAGTCCTTATTTAAAATTTTTGGATTCACTTAGAAACTCTATGACAAAACAAATATTACCACTGTAATTCAAGTTTGGCATGGCCCAGTGAAAACTACATGAGCATGGCTGAATATCCAAACTATATGGAAGTAATTTAAAAATATCTGGCTCCTTATCCATAAAGAGTAGGGCTGTACCGAAGCCAATAGAGAAACACTAGTTTTAGATGTAGATTATAATATCTATAATAGCTAAATTCATTCTTCCTATGCATGTCTCAGTGGGGATTATGAAAATGAGTGTTTCATTAAGACGGTATTAAGTGTTAAGAGAGGTGTATTGGCCCTAATTGAAAGGTCTTAGGGTGAACACTCTCAACACACTGATGGCTGCTGATTTCCCACCCCACCTAATTGCTGCATCTCCTTTACCCAAATTTGGATTTTGAGTGATTTTCTGTGGAGGGGAGGATTACTGCACTCACTCTTCTATAACTTTTGAGTTTTCTCAGTTGTCAGTTACTGTATGTTTATACAACACATTGGCTCACACTTCAGCCAAAGTGTTTTTGTGTATGTTCCTCTTCTTTGTACATCAACACACTGGAAGTAAGAAAAATGTTTACATCTGAGAGTGAAATAATTTGACTCTGTTTGGATTTTAAGTGATTACCTAGATGCTATATACATATTTTTCAGAATCTGTGGCCAGAAAAAAGCAAGTATCCTCTTCCTCTGACACCTGCACTGTGTTTGCCTTCACTCTTTCAGTAAGTGTCCAATCAGAACAGAAAAGCAAACAGCAGCTTGGCAGCAACCTGATTCATCTGTAAAGGCTGAGGCTTTTTAGACTTACCCATTTCTTGAAGCCTGTCCCAGATTATTTTGCAAAGCAACTGATATGTACATTTCCTTTTAAACCTAAAGTCGGTGCTTAATGTAAATTCAAACATGAACCCCAATCCGCCACCATGACCACAGCCTTACTTGTTGCTCTGCCTCTCAAAGTGCCCTCTACTTCTTGCATTTGCACTGAATGTTGCCTGGAGAACGGCTGCTTTGGATGTGAATTATGGGATGCAGTTTTGTGCAGTGCAGATGTTCCTGGTGATGCAGACTTATTCTGTCACATGCATAGTTTGCAAGGAGTGAAGAGTAGGCTCAGGTGAGGATCATTGCTTAATGTTAACTGATTCTAAAAAGTTGACAAAATTATGACATGCTTTTACGTCGGTTTGTTCAATTGATATTTTTTTTAGCTAACAATTACAAAAACCTCAACATAAACACCTGAAATTAAAGTTCCATGTGTGACCAAAAAAGTGTATGCTTTGCAGGGGTGGAGGAGTTGGTGTATCGCTAAAAGCCAAATGCAACAAAGTGCAAAAACAACATTGAATAAATCATGAGGCTCCACTAAGAAATTATAAGATAGGGAAACTGTAACCTTCCTAAAATTATTACATTTAAAGTTCTATCATCTTTTCTGCATTACCTTTTCTAAATTCTTTGAAATCTCTGAAGCTTTTTTTAATTACATCACTTTGTTGAGCCCTCTTTTTGAAATGGTTTAATGGCACCCAAACAGAAAATTAAAAGTCACCAGCTGTTTATCTCTGTGAACCTATGCTGATATTAAATGAAAATATGCTTTCATTTTCTTTTTCTTTTTCTTTTTTTTCTTTGCTACTTGTCAGGAAATTGGACTGAAATTTGTGCTAAATTTGAACAGAAATCTAAGGTTGAAGGAAATGAAAACAATTCAAGAATTAGAATTGGAAAATCAGAAAAGAGCTGTAGAATTAAACTCTGCCTGCACTTTAGCTTTAAAACCCAGCAGAAAGTCAAGGCAATGTGTGCCTCTTTGGTTCACACAGCTACAAGGAAGTGTTTATTGCCTTTTGTAATTTTACAACTTGAAGTTTTAGAGGAAAGCAGCTTTTAAGTTCCAATTTAATGGTATGGTGGACTTAAGAGTTGTGAATATTCTCTTATTCTGCTAAAGTTAACTCTGAACCTGACCTTAACCTCTCATTATCACTTGAGACTAGAAGTTCTCCTTCTCACCTCTATTCTTAAAGTAAAGTTAACCTTGATGCCTCGACAAGCCAGGACCAGCAAAATGTCCTCCGTTTGAATTTCCCTAATTGTTCTATCTGTGTGCAGACATTCTGCCTGAATCAACATAGACACTGGCTCCACAGACACACTCATACACACAGTCACCTGCAGGCTTTATAAAAGAAAACCTCAGCTCAGCAAAAAAAAAAAAAAAAAACACAATCTCTGGGAAAATAATTGGTCTGACATGCAGATACACAACATGATGGAAAAGGTGGAAAGAACGGTGAGCTGCTGTCAATCAATCAGTGAAAAGGCGTCATCTGTGTGGGAAGGACGAAGAGGTCTTGTCAGAGTGAGAAAACAAAACTATTGCCAATGGCAAGGTGGCTGCGATGTTATCTTAAATATGTAAAAAGCTCTGACTTCAGGATCAAGCGCGCAGCGTGTTACTGTATGCAGGCAAATCAGTATTCTGTGGGAAACCTCCATGAATCAAAATGCTGCATACGGTTTCGAGGCTTACCTGGAACAAAGCTCCCCTGCACCACCTCCTTGTACGCCCACCATCCTTCGTGAATTTTCGGTGGATTCGGCTGTGCTGTGAGGGAAAACAGAAAAAAGCAGTGGGGAAATCAATCACTTTCATCTGAAATTTAGACAAGAAAACAAAAACACAACCCTACTGTTTTACGAAGTCTCCAACTGAAATGCTGTGGTTTCTTTCCACCACCCTCATCATTTCCAGGCGCCCTGCTAACCTTATCAGCAAGAGGACTCGGCAAATAGACTCCCTGGAGTCGGCCTCGGAGCAAACAGGCCTCTGATTCAACCTCTGGTATTGCTCTAACTGCACACACACATATGTAAAGTCTACGGTGCGACGCGCTAACTCCCTGGGCGTTCGCATGGAAATGCGTTCTGTCATGTTGTGTGAGCTGTGGAAGAAAAGCCCCAGATTAGAGCGGGGTGGTACAGTATAATTGAGGTGACTAAATAAAGGTCTCAGTACAGAGAAAGAGTTGTGACCGAAAATTACCCACCGAGCCTTCAGGATATTGCTTTTTACACCTCAACTCTTTTTTCTTTTTCTTTCCTGTTCATTCACCAAACGCGCAAAGGGGGGGGCTTAATTGAGGGTCTAGAGGTTGCCCTGCCTGCTTGTCTTTAATGGAAGTCGAGGTGGCCGCATAACCCTCCTCCCTCTGCTATCCCCTCCAAACAGCCTGGCTGCAGTAACACTGGAGAGCAGGTTCAGTTTCAGAGGGGTGGGCTGACTGGACATGGTCCAGAAAAGGCTATTTTCTCGGAGGGCAATCTCTGCTGCCACAGACTGAAAAGGGGGGAAATCAGCAGTTGGTCTCCCAAGAAAAAAAAATTGATCCAGTTTGTCAACTTGTTTCTCAAAATGATAAATTGTTTCTCCCTTTGTGATGATAAATGAACTTGAAGTAAACACCACCTTTGATTGGAGTACACCTAGATCAGTGCATTGGCCAACCGAGCAGTAGCAGTGAGTCAATCTTTCCGAACCATTAGAGGGAAGCTGGCCCCCTGCCCAGCACTGCTGGAGCCTGACAAAACTTGCACAAACTGCAACACAGGATCATTTATAAAGTTTTTATGTAGTCAATTTTACCCAAACTGGAAGACTAAAACAACAAAATCAGACTCACTCTCTGCGGAACAGTTCCTTTTCTAACAATTTGGTTCCTGTTTTCAGTTGATCGAACATATATAATGGATACCACTGCTACAATATGAAACACTTTATCACTGCAGCACTCTAAAAAAAACATGGTAATGCTTGGGTGTATTTACTATTAGAAAATGAGTGTCTGCCCTGAGAGGATTGGAGTCCCCATCTCTCCTTGGCTGGATTATTCGTTGGGTTTTTTTCTCAAAATTAAAAACAATTCTCTCACTAAACCCTCTTTGCTTGCTGTTTTTTCAGTCTGTATCAAAATGTACTGAGAGAGCAGTATTTCTGTCTTGGTTCACAAAGAATCTTTCTTTTCCCTGTAGGCGCTCAAGTGTATTTTTTAAAATGAATCCAACTGGAAGGATACACTGTGAAATGCAGTCACACACAGCAACAGTTTGGACCAGGACTGTGTGATTTAAATGGCAACCAGTTAATTCATGAGAAGGCAAAGAGTTTGACTTTGGTAAACTGTGACAGGTTAATATGTACAGTTGACAGACAAACAGCAGATCAGCTTATATTGTTTATCCTACAGACAAAATCCATTTCTATTTAACCCTGTACTGCCCAACTGCGTCACTTTACATTACATACTACAACTTTAATGAGGAAGTATGCCTTCATTACTTCACTCATTTATCAACAGCACTATTGATCTGGTAGGCTACATTTCTATTAACACTTCTATCTGTCACTCACCAGTTCTTTCAAAAAAAGTCTTTCAACAACTCAAAAACTGCAACTTTCACATGTAGCATCCTCCATATTACACGCACAAAGAATGAGAAGGAGACATTGGACCACTGTAAAGGCATGTCCAGGTAACACACACAATGCACAGGCCTACGTCAGGCAGCCACCACCAAACACTCGACATCTGTGTAGTTGTAGTTGTGTTGCTCATTGGTCACACAGTGACAGCTTCGTCATGGCTGAACCTTTCCAAATCTCAGCTTGAGGAGAAAACTTTACAACTACATGACACTAACTAACTCGAAAAACACATGAAAACTTTTTTATACTTGTTTACACTCTAGTCCTATGCAAGGTAACAGCAAATATGCCCCTGCCAAGATGTTCAGCACAAAGAAATATTTAATCACTATTTATTAACAAGTGTCCAGATAACTTGACGCATTATATTTGAAGTTAACTGAGTGACTGAGTAAATCTGCTTGATGTAATACTCCAGCCTGGATTCTAGTTTTTAGAAGACATTTCAGAGCTCTCTCTCTCTCTCTCTCTCTCTCTCTCTCTTGCTCAGGAAGAAAACCTTGTTTGAAAGGAATAGCTATGGATATTATGGCATTAGTTTGTCCTAAAACCTGGACAAATAAAAAACAGATTTGTGAACATGAAAGCACACTCTTGAAGAAAACCTTTCGGCTCCACACATACGAATGAAGCCCTGTGACCGTAGCAAATTCATACTTTTTTAAGTGGTTTTAATTATATGTAGCTTTAGTCATCAAGTCTGGCTTTTCTATAGATCAGCTTTCTCCAGTTTGAGTTTGCAAAGCTGTGCTTTAACTGTTCTTTGCTTATATTTCCTGTACACTGCCTTTGTGAGCATGTTTCTTTGAGTCAGTAAGATAGATTTTCATCTGCAATGGTGTCTGTTTTGCAGAGCAATAAACCAATCCCAAGATCCAACATTACACCATGACATCCTCAAAGTATTTTTGTCATTGTTTTGATTTAGATCATCAAGCAACAGAAATGACATACTGTGTTCAAAGCTTGTCATGGCTCCCAGGTTGTTGCAACTAACCTCAGTTGGTGTGACTAATATTTTACTAAACTGCACAGATACATTAAGCCTACATATAGCGAACTTTACTGCTAAATACCAAACAAGTGTAACCATGGTTTACCACTTTTTAAGCTGCAGAGCATTTTCACTATTAATAAAGGGTAAAACCATGAGCCAACTGTGCAAACTTTCTACAACTCAATACAAAATAAATAAATTGATTAATAGATAAATAAAGCAAAAGGAATAAAAATTGACCTTGTTCATTTTTGAAACAAGAGTTAAGATTTTGAACTGAAAACTCTGAACATGAACTTGTTCATTTCAGTGAATGTGAACTGAATTTGAGCTCGCTCTCATGTAGTGTGAACATGCACATTACTGATTAGGTGTTTGTGTATGTGTGTGTAGGGGTGGCAGCGTGTGTGTAAGTGGGAGCCCTTGGGATTCTAGCTACTGTAAGTAATAATATAAAGGAGCTTTGGAGGCCTGTGGACATGATCCTCTTACAAGCTACTGACAACAATACAGATACAGTTCCCTCTCTCACATTCTGCACAATGAGCACTGTGATAGAGCCTACAATAACACAGCTGCTGGATAAGAATAAAGCCTCCTTTTTTTTGATTGATATGCCCACTCTCCCAGCTATTTCAGTCTAATTAGAGTGAATGTGAAACAATTTTATCACCATCAGTTTTAGACAAATTGCCACTGAGATACTAATGATAAATTCTGTGAGGTAAATTGAACCTTTCATGATCCCTGTGGGAAGAGTGAGCTGGTGCAGCAGCCAAACAGCAACACTAATTACAACAAAATATATTATTAGGAATATGAAAATAACAAATGCAAAAATATCTGAATTAGTCATTGATGCAAAATGTGGCAAATAAGAAAAAAAGGGAATTCAATGTAGAGAAGACTGATTGGGAAAAAAGAATCATGATGTCTTTTGCATAGTTCTGTCATTTTTTGTCAAGATGTATGGCCAAATCTACTGAGTCTGATGTGTATGAGTGATGGGCATAGTTTTTTAATGTGTAATAAGCAATTAAGTTAAATCAATTATATAAAATAAATCTAATGTACTGATCAACTCTATTCCTCTTTCAGTTATCCAGTTTATTAACTGATTTATCTCATGAGTGTACACATTTATTTAACCAATATGTCAATTACATTTTTTTCTTCTTATTATTAATAACTAGCTTTGCTGTGTAAGATTCACACTAACTTCAGCTACTTGTTTTATGCTGTTTGTGCAAGTGCTATAAGAACTTTTTGAATACATCGATGCATTTTTAAGGAAAAGACACTCAGTGATCAGTGATTTAGAAAATGATTTAAGAAATTTCCATTATCTGTCAAAATTACTGATTGATTTTGTAAATATTAACTTAAAATGATACAATGAATTTCAAAATCCTATATATTGTGCTTTCTGTGATGATGCATCATGCATGCAAAGAATAATACTACGTCTTTCTTTAGCTTGAAACCTAAAAAAAATTGCAAATAAAGGGCATCAAGAGGAGCACTAAGTGACCAGTTGTTATGTATCAGCAAAAATTGCGTGGGATCGAAGCAGAAGAGCAGAAGAGCAAAGGGTAAAAGATGGAAAGAGAGAGAGAGAGATATAGGGAGAGAGAGAACTGTCCCATTTCGAACACTGTCTGGCTGTCGCCCCAAAACACACTTACTGACATCAGCAGAAAGGAAATGCCTTCAATCTATACAGGGAAATGCAGACGAGACGCTGCAGGAGGTGGAATGCAGGAGGAGGGGTTGATGGATTGCTGTTATATTGAGTCCCAAGATGTTTTGGTAGACAATATAGGCACAGTACAATAAAGGTACAATGTTTAAAGTATCAATTGAGTATTCTGTGAGGTAAAGGATGAGTTGATGCTTTCTGTTGTTAAGGGATTTAAAGTATTTTGCTTTCTTGTAATTTTCTAATATGATTTTTCCCCTTGAAATGGAAACTAATTAAAGACTGACTGAAATGTGTGATGTCAAAACAGAAACTACAGGGATGTGTCACGGTAAATAACTTAAAATGTGCAGGCCAGGGGAATCCAGAGAAAGTCAATTTTGGAAACTAAGTGTAGTAAAAAAAATCTTTAGCCAACTGTCAACAACAATAATGGCAAGTCACTTTCCCCTCTGCTCGAGCAAGAACAACACTTCTTAAAAGCACCAAGATGCTTCTGACAGTTGATATAAGCCGTGTGCAGGAAGCTGCATTCAGTCAATTAAAACACACAAGGGCTGATGTTCCTCTTACTGAGTGAACTCTAAACAGACCAGCATGATTCTAAAACTGAGTAAATGCTTTCTCAGGATCAGCTGTTCTTATCAGGTGCACGCTCAATTGACCAGCTTATTTGTTTTTCCATTGCACATCCCCAACGTTTTTATTTTGGGATTTCTTTTAAGCCTATAGGATTTGTGTTGACTCCTTCAAGAAGAGTTTTTGAAAGAAATATGCTGATCTTAACAAGCATCAGTCAGAAGAGTGTGTTAACTTTAAGAAGAGAGTGAGAGGAAAGGCTGTGAACAAAAGGGTGTGAAATACTCTCCAACAGGAACCAACACAAAATAAGACAGAGAGGTTAGGTCTAGTGACTCCAATTAGCTGAGGTGACGCTTAGCAGGAAGCTAAAGACGAGCTGCCACTTTAAGTGGTCATTAATATGCATAACTTAAACATTAATATGATTTGAACAACTGAGTTATATTAAAGTTCACCCCTGTGCATGTGGCATAAACAGGGAAAATAAATACCAAAACTACCAAAACCACTTTTTTGTACTTTCTGCTGTAAAACTGAACATTTGAATATGGGAGTCTAACAGGATTTTCTTTTCTTCCCTGTATTTCAACCTATTACCATAATGTCTGTCTTTAGTTTCTTCCCTTTGTTCTTTCTCTCTTTCATTATTTGTTGAAATGCCCTGACAAAATGAAAAACCTCCCAAACTCCGTATGGCCTCCAGGATTTGACAGACAGTGACACCAAAATAAAGACTCCTTAAACCAACTACTATAAGTAAATTTTGGTGTATGGCTCTTGACTAATTAATATGTGCTTGAAGGACTTCACAGAACAAATCAAACCAAACCTAGAGAGCATGTACCACTGAGACAAACCCCAGAACTACTTGAGACATCCTCTATTTTATCACCCAGTTCCAAACAATAGCATGTTTATGCCGAAGTGTTGTTTTGAAACGAGAAGGCTCCTCTAAAGCCGTATGACGGATCTGGTTGGCCACAGTCTCTTACTGACCTGAATCCAATTTAGCACAGCACCGGCCTATTTCATCCTCATACTTGGGAGTCTGGCAGCCAGCCCCAGCCAACCACCCATAAAGCCAAAAGAGAGTGACTCTGTAAATAAACAGTTCATTTTCATATAATATCCAAACTCTTCTATTAATATTCATTGAAGGGCACAAGCAATCCTGAAGCGCAACCATGCAGAAAGAGAGAGGGAGGGAAGGATGGAGGGGAGTGACAGGGAGCAGGACAGGTACAGGACAGGCTCAGATAGAGAGAAAGAGGAAGAAAGAGAGAAGAAGACAGATTGGAAAAGACATGGAAACACAACCAAGAGTGGCGATGTGCGTCCATAAATGAATTTTGACCTTGCCAACAGCTGTGCTTACTGACTTATGAGACAATTATCTCTCACCAAGCTCCTATTGGTGCCTCTCTTTAATAGCCCCAGCTGTGTGTGACTGTGTGTGTGTGTGTGTGTGTG
>JAPZDZ010000014.1:16819030-16830349 GCA_029783805.1 Acanthurus tennentii
TCTGTCTGTCTGTCTGTCTGTCTGTCTGTCTCTCTGTTTATCTGGTATTATAAAAACTATCTAGCCTTGGGGAAATGAGGGAAATCACCAACAACTAATATGTGTTGAAATAATACTGAAAATCATTACTTGGTAGAGGGTGAAAGGTCTGCCCTAAATTGCATAGTATGCATTATGCATTGACTTTGCCATAAAGTCAACAATGGTAGACTTTAACACAAGGCTAAAGTCGTATCTCACAGTGTAACTCAGTGAGTCCATGGTGACACTATACTTTGTGTTTACATCCCTGAAAGCATCACAGGAACTGTGGTTGGTGTTGGGGTGGGGGTATTATGATTTGTCTGACAGGGAGCCCACAGTGTCAGACTTTGAAAACCCCAGCTTTTGGAATAATGACTGCTGCTCCCTCTCTTCAGAAAATCCCCTAAGGGTGTTGTCACTGTGCCCACAGAGTCAGTCTCTTGCTCACTGTCATTGGAGCAATGCCAAGCTTTGCCTCTTGATTACATCACAGATTAGAGCCTTGGCACTAAGGAGGCTTTCATGTCCACAATCCAGGCTTAACTGTGCAAGATAATAGCTTGCCTTGGAGTCTGATTTTGCTGCATTATCAGTCTTGTAGATTTATGTAGTTTAACCTGACATCAGGCAATGCGACAACAATTGGCCAGAGGTTGGATGTAAACGAAGTACACTTATTCCGGTAGTGTACAAAATGTAGATACTTTAAATATGTTTTGTTGTCATTGTTGTTTGCTGCATTTCATGCCAATTCCACTGCATTTTAAAGGGAAATATACTTTATCAATTTATTTACACTAAAAAAACAATGGCCATAATTCATTAAATATGATGTAGTTTTATAAACTACATCATATCATATACAAAAAATGAAATAATTGATAAAAAAAATTTTGGAACTAGTTTGATAGTTTTTTGCAAGAGAAATTTAACATGCAAAGACATTCCATGGTTCCAGCTTCACAAATCTGCAGATGTCTTGCTTTCTGTTTTAATAATTCTTCTATTTTTTTAATGTATTTTCTAATAATTTTGTCACACGGACTATTGGTCGGACAAAACCAACTTTGTGAAGGTGTCACTTTGTTTTCTGGATTACTGCAACAAAATGTGTCACTGTTATCTGAATTTTTTTCAAACCAGGTAATCAATCAATTACTGGTTAATCAGCTGATTAATTAATACTACAGTGAGGTATAATACTTTAATTTATTGATCTGGCTCCTGTCAAATGAAAGCAAATTATGAAGTGTGGACTCAGACACGGACACACAGAAGCAGGCTGGTGCAGTGAAGACTCTTTGAATATACAAACATAGTCTCAAAAGATGATGAACAGGCAGGAGAATATATGAGGTGACCAGGTAAACATGCAGTAATAGGTAACAGGAACACTGGGAAGAAAATAAGGGGCCAAAACAAACTCACTGACAAAAGACTGGTGACAAAGGGCTGGAATAAATAGATGATGAGAGGAAGTGGGAACAGGAGTGAGAGTGGGCAGCAGCGAAGGTGACTGCCTATGAAAAACAAGTGGGCAAGTGCAACTGAAGACAGGAAGTACCAACAGAGGCATGAGAGAATGAACCCACCACAATAAAATATGATATATTTAAACTAAAAGTCAAAACAGCGGCAGTTCCATTCCATCAGATATTTTTAAGAAAAAAAGAAAGAAGCTGCGGTGAAAACATTTATACAATCCCAAATATCATCAAAGGAAATTTGTCATTACCAAATGTGACTCACACAATAAGTAGGCCTACAGATGACACACATTCCTAAAGATTAGCATTTTTAATAAGTACTGCTACTCCTGGATAGCACAGACACGGCTATCAAAAATGTAAGAGAAGTAAGTAGCACAGAAATATGCTTGTTGAAATAGACTTTGGACTATTGGTATTTTAGACAGTGACTATTCGTTCTCAAACATGGTATCTGTGGAAGACAGAAAATAGTCTCCACCTAAAGTAGACTTACTCTCTTGTTCTGGAGTTCTCAAGCTTTCAACTTCACAATTACCTTACCTTACAAAGCCCAGAAACTGTAAGTGTACATTTAGTCAGATCTAAATTCATGTATGAAGTAAACTATTGATGAGTGTTTTAAAATATAAAAGTTGTTAATACAAAAATGTATAATATTTGTGAAAAAATTGTCAAAATTGAAACAGAAAAGGCCAAGATTCCCTTACTTTCAGTCATCACTAAGAGTCAAGCTTGAAGGACAGAGTATTCTAATTCCTGTTCTTTAGATGTAAAGTGATCCGTCTGCCAAAAATATAAAATCTCAAGCCAAAACTGAAAAAACTTTCTCAGAGTTTAGAGAGTTGACACCAGAACCATGGGAGACATTGAGGAAATAACTGAGCAGACTGAGTGAACCTCCCCATTACAAGTACACTGACCTTTGTGTGCAAATCTTGATAAAGTGACATCTATGTGGATATAAATTAAAACATTAAAAGCTTCATACTGTGCACTAACCGTAATGCTTATATCAAAAATGACATTTATTTGTCAAATAAAAATCTTCATGGGCACTGAAAGAAAGTGCATTTTCTTTGGCTAAGATCAATAAATATTTCATGTCTGTTAGAGCTCAGTCTGATGGTGTTTAGGGGAAACAGCTGCTGGGGTGAAAGGTATTGTGTGAATACCACAGTAAATTACAGTCAAACATATTATACACCACCTGGAAGCTCTAGGTGCACCTGAAATCAGCTGGTAAAAAGAACATTCAGTCCTCCTCCCCCTCAGGACAAAACTGCAGGATCATAAGTGCTAACCAATTTACTTCTGCTACTTTTTTAACTCCAAAAAGAACCATCTTGTTCTTGGTTGGCTGACCTAAATTAAAAGACATTCTTAAAGACAAACCAATCAAAATTGGGAGGCAGGGCAAGGCCACTGACTTAGACTGTTTGTAACATTAACTCGTACTTATCAGTGACAACCTATAGGCTGATGTACGGAGAAAGGAGGTGAGACATGCGTAATGCGTAAAAACCAGTGGATGACGCACCCGTTTTATACTCTCCTGAATTTTCGGATTCATGTCTCTGAACTGATGCAAAGTGTGTTTTTTTAATTAATGCACAATTATTTATCTAAATTTTATTTATTTTAACATGTAAAACTTTACCTTGAATACAGACACTCTGTTTCATTGTTTCATGGGAAAGGCAGGAATATTTATGCATGCCCTGATTTGAAAACCATTCGGACATCAGGACGCATTTCCAAAATTTAAAGTGAAATTGTGATTTTACTCACGCGCACACACATTTTGCAATACCACACTTTAAATTTAAAAAATATACATATATATATAGAGATAGTCTGATTTAAGATGATTAAGTTGTTAAGCGGTTTAAATACACTAACAAGAGCACGTTAGAGAGTCGCTGTCTTTTTTTTTTTTACAATGTTTTGGGTGAAAGAGCACTTGAATGTGGGAATGCATTTTTTTCATTGATAAGCACTGATGGCTCAGACTCATCTGCCTGAACAGCGCACACAGAGCCGTTATAGCACATCATTGCTGCACCTACAGCGCCACATCCGCTCATCACACCGCAGAGTGCAGTGCGCTCACCGGTGCGCACAACTGCTTTATTTGATAACAACTCTGACTGAATTGTTTCTGGAGCCCCGGAGACTTCACAGTGACTCACAATAAGAGCACAGGGGATGGGGTGTTGTAGCTAACACGCGACATGTCCGTAGAGTAACAAAAGCTCATAAAAATATCCATCATGTCCATTGCGGCTTGCAATAAAAAAGCCCACTCATGTCATGCGTGCGTCAGAAGCCTGCGCATCCAGTCCTGGAAGCTACACGGTGACTGTCTTGAATCATACACACATACACACACACACACACATTTTCACACACACGCTGGGAGCGATATATCTAACCAAAGACTAAAAAAAAGGATTTTTTTAAAAAGGATTTATTCACGTCAAAATTACAAACTTGAGCATATTTTACCCTATTCTCACCACCTGCCACAGTGCGCACTGAGAAGCTTTTCTTGTGGATTCATCCTTTTTTCTACACACAAAACCCATCCTTCGCCACAGTCATCACACAGGAAGTCAAGAAAAATATAATTCATTCATAGATTTATCAAGTGCACCTGTCCAAAGGACATCAGTGACACCCAAACACCATAACTCACCTGATATGCAGACAATAAAATTAGCTTGAAGAATGATCAATATTTCCCAAATTATATCCATCCTCTGTCTTCATTCCACGTACATTACGCACGAGTTAAAAAGGAAAATTAATAAGAAACGGAGCTTTTTCAATTACAGATGTCCTGTCCTCCCAGCCTGGATCCCGCTGTACACCTTCCACCAGGTATTTTCCACGCCAGACACATAGCAGGTGATCAAAGCCCGAGGAAGAAGTGTTGCACGTTCTCACCACTATATGTAACAATTCCAGAGGTGGCCAAAAAAGGATGAACTCCAGACAAATGAGCGGAGCAGAACACTGATCATCTGTCAGTTCACTGTGTTATTCCAGTGCGTCCTAGAGCATACACATCCATCCATCCACCCACCCAGCGCCGTTTCATAGATCGGGCATCCCGTTCTTACCACGGAAAGTCATACATCATCCTCTCTGTAAAGTCTCTGTGTGGGAAGAGAGAAACAGAAACGTTACGTTAAAGTGATGGGACAGCTGTGGGAGCAGACTTACACCTGGAGACGCCTCACAACTCAAAAACTCGCATCGCCAGGTGGCGAGCCTCCGATCGAGACTCCTCCCCGTCAATGCAAGGGACCAGCGTCAAGTGCTACAGAATGAAACATACACTTCCTGCTTAGACTGTCAAAATTAAAGTTTTGGTTTTGTTGAACATTGTTTTTACATATGCATACAGAAGAAAATGTGTACACTGGAGATATAAAGGCACTCCAGAGGAGATTTAAAGTATTTAAATTTAATTTTGTTACATTTCACTGTAATCAGTCAAATGAAAAGAAAAAAAAGTGGAAAAAATATCAGGACCAGACAATACGTACTCTATGTGTAAAATAGTTTTAATCTACTCATTTTCTAAGTGTTGATGTTGATATGAGGAAGCAGAAATTTGATTATAGTAGATCTATTTGTTGTGTCCAGTATATTTTTTTCCGAATGAAGTCTTGCTTATTTTGGCATCCTACTTAACACATCATCTTTTTTGAGGGATATTATAGTTACATTTGACATTATTATAACCTTATTTTGCGCTAAACACCTTTACATTTGTATACGAGTGGTCTGTTGTAGTAGTTCTTCATGTTTTGCTTTTAATTGCTCTACTTCACCATATAACTTCCGGTCAAGTCCTGGCTGACGGTGCTAAACTTGACGCAGGATGAGTTCGCGCTCCATCCCACACACCCTGAACACAAATGAAACACGGATCCTTTCAAATTTAAGGCATTCCGTGCGAATATAGAACTGAGTGTGAAGGGAGTGGTAATGCTAATAAAAAGAAACACACTTACAGCGACTGGAGACAAGTTCCCCGCAAATTAAAAGGGGCAGTAAACTCCGAACCTTGCAGCTTTAACGCACCAGAGAATACCTGTCTTGAAACAACACTGTGTGTAAAAGTAAAGGTAGAAAAAGATTGTTAAAACAAATCCAACTTGGTAAAAGCACAATAGGTTAGTAATCAACTCAATGTCCTAATTGAAGACGCTGATAATTCTTAATATCAATAATCTCCGTAAGCAAAAGTGTGGAATAATGTACTCCCAAAAAGGCGGCAGTTGTATCCTCACTAACGGCTGGTGGCGGACTCGCAGCTCCAGTCCGGGCCGGGCTCCCAGCGATGCCACCCAGCTCTGCGGCTCTACACACTATTTAGGATTCACGAGGAGCGACGCGCGTAGCCGCGGGTGCCTGCAAGGGATGCGCGCACAGGCAGACGGGGGCACAGGTGGATGAACACCTAGCACTGCAGAAAAAATTTGTGTCGAAATATTGTTTGTGTTAAACGGCAATCTGATCTGAAATAAAGTGCAGCCTAATTCAGTTTGAAACACAGAAACATGACAGGAATTCAGTGGAAGGGGGTGGGGGGGTGCAGGCGTGTAAGAGACACTCGACTGAAAGAAAAATAGCATTTTATTCTTTGTAATCCTGTCAATCATATTCCTGCCAAGATTTTTTAAGGGGCTTGAAATGAAACCATGCGCACACACATGCGCACACATAAGAATACATACACGGTGATGAAGAGAGAGCAAAAGAAAGCGCTTCACACGACCATTACTAAAAATATAAGTAGCCTCTCCAAATTTATGCGCATTACACACAAAAAGCATTTAAGAAATTAGCTCCACACATTTACATTAAAAGATTTATTATGGCCTTATAATATACTTGGTTGCGTTTATTGTTTATTTTCACTGAAATGTTTTCATTTGACATTAGAGGAATGTGTCACACTTTTTCAGTGTCTAATTTGGGATGTTAGCCCAGCTTCCTTCTGTGTTACTTATTCATTTTCACATATATTCACAAGCCTGAGCTTTACACCTACACGTGATTATTGAGCATGACATTCCAAATGGGCACTAACATGCCATTACAGCCTCCACTCTCCTGGTCTCAGACTTTCCAGCAGATGCTGAACCCACTGCAGGGATTTGCTCTCCTTCAGCCACGGGAGCATCAGTGAGGTGACGTTTTACACTGATGTCAGGTGAACAGGTCTGGCTCTAAGTCAGTGTGCCAGTTCATCCCAAATGTGTTGCATGTGGGTTGGGGTCAGGGGTCTACACAGACCAGTCATGCCTTGAGCATGAAAGCACTCTCTAATTGTATAATTGATTAAGATAAAGGCTAAATATATGTTGACACAACATGTTTATCTCATCGTTCATGTTTGAAAATACAGACTATTTTGAGCAAGATGTGCTTCCAAGGATACTATAGACAAGTATGGTGATTATAGGGCCATAATGCAGTTAAAACTAATTCCGTTGACATTTGTTTTTTCTAATATCATTGTTTCTCATGTGCAGTCACGTTATGTTTATAAAGTACCAAAACCCACTTCACCCAAAAGACTGAAACAGACAAAGAATGTATCGTACTGTTAAGTATTCCGCTACTGAAAATAGTCCTTGGTGAAAGCACTATTTTCTCCTGCTTAATATGATTTTACAAAGCTGTTACAGAGCCTTTTTAAAGACTAAAAAATATGAAGTTTATTGGTCTTATGCCCTAAGGTCAGACTGTTCACTTGCTTTTTTAGGAGTTTTCAACTGTATCTCACAGTTTTTGTCAGTGAATGGAGCTGGGTCACACTTAAATTGTACGAAACCTTAACAGGGTTTTATTGTTTAAGATATCTGTCAGATATGGTTGAAAAAGAAAATTAGTTAGGGTACATTTACATGTACATGGACAATGCACTGACACACACACACACTGTCGGATATTGAATAACAGTTAATACAAACTGTAGATTGTTGCAGTGCATGTGCATCAAAAAATATACACTGACTTAAGCTGCTAAAAACCTCTGAAGCCTTAGCTTTGTCCCCCATCACCCACGTTAAAATCAGGCAGCGGTCTTTTAAGGGTCAGTATGGATGGAAGGACTGATTATGTGTAGCTAATGTTTATATGGGTCTCTTTTAGAGGGACTTGAAAATCGGTGAAAATTTCCAGACCACCAAAGATTGACATCTTTAGTTAGTATAAATAACCTCAGGGAAGCTGGAAAATATTGTGAGACAATTTTAATCTCTTCATGAGACTTGTTAACAATATGAAATAGAGAGAATAACAGGAACCTTGTTCAGTATTATAATACTTTTTCCAATACTGCAGTGATATTAAGACTAACCCTCAACAGATCTGATATTGGACAATTTACTAGTCATACAAATGTAATTTTACATTCTGACAAGCACGTATAGCTCAGTATTGATCCTTTCCCCATCAGTAACAAGGCTTACTATTTTGTTTTGTTTTTGGTGTAAATGGCAACTGCTAACATGATGAGAATCCAACCTCAGCATACAACTATGCAGTCAGTGACTGGGCAAAAAAAATGCTATTCTGTGTAAAAAAGTACCAACCTTCTAACTTCATCTGCTATTTTCTTTGGCAAAGGTTTCAAAAAACCCAGAATTTGCCAGATGGTGTTGTGTTGTTTGAAGTTATAAGGACTTAACGCAACAATTTTCCTCATTTATCACTTCCCGCATGTGGCCCCAGAGATGTTCCAAGTAAAAGGAGCTGGGCAGGTGATACAAAATGACGGGCAATCAAAGACGTACACACCCTGATTTTTCAAGTGCCACTTTTCCACATCATAGAAGAATGTCCTCGCACACTCTCCTGTCCCTTTGGACCTAAATGCTTTCACCCATCAAGTCTCATCCAGTGTCTGTTTGCCACTGTGTGGGTGTGCATGGTGTAAAGCTGCTTCCTTTTAAGGAGGGCTTTTCAAAGGTTACTTTCTCCTGGAAGCACACAATAGCGCATTCTTTTTCAACTCTAGATATGATTGTTATTCAGCTGACAATGGTCTCTTTGCTGCTGGCAGGAGGAAGGAAATTGCTGTTTTCACAACTCAGCTCACTTCAGATCTGATTCCTCCATCAACTCACTCTCTCATTCATTCTCTCATTGATGTTTTGAGGATGTGTCTTCTAATATAGTCCGATCATGACCCTGGATTACAATAATGTTCTGGATGATGTTTAGAAGAGGGAAAAATGAACATAATAACTGAACAGCCGACAATTCAGACTCAGGCTATTCAAATGCAATTTGGAAGTTTTCAGCTGAGGGAGATATCAGTTCAATTATGTCTTACCCTCAAACTTCAAATTGGCCTAAATGGTGAACTTTCAAACTTCAGGAATGCCTTGTTTAACTAAACTATAGTTGCATCCCGACTGTAATGTGCTGACTAGAAAATAGTCCATTGCCAATGGCGCACTGTCAGTTGAAACTAGGATTTATCAGAGCAGACAGCTTCCTATTTCTGGCCCAGTATTGATGCTTCTTAAGAGGAATTCCTCTGTGGTAGCTGATGACGTGTGTTTTGTTTATAATACTTTGTTTTCATATCTCACTACTGTAAAAGCCGTCAAAACATAACATATATTCTTGATAGGGCTGTCCCATCAACATCAGTGGTTTGAATCATCAGTCAGGAAGCCCCCCTGAGTCGAATCTCATGTTGTCAGTTGAATCACTGCACTTTCTCTCATAGCTGCATCATTTTAAGCAACAGAGAATAACAAAATGGCAGACTTGAGTAAGATTTAACTAACTATAAAACTATAATGGAGGAAGAAAACGTTAATATAAACAAAGGGCAGCGCAACCTGTTTTTGTTCTCTGCTGGGATGCTGTCAACTGCAGCGCTGGATGTAAGTGAAGTTTGGTAAATTACTTCTGAACCAGATACTGACACAAGCTCCTCTACTGCTGCTGTCCACTGTGACTGAGGATTCAGCTGACGGCAGCCCATGGTGCACTGGGGTTTCATATCTATATAAAAAAAAACTAAGACCAGGAGTCAAATGTTTTATTTCTCTGTCAGTGTAGAAAGCAGATGGGTTTTTTTTGTTTTTTTTTATCAGAGTTGATAAACTAAAGGTAAAATGTGAGACTCATGTTGGTTGGCATGGGAATTTAGTGTAGGATGGCTGCTCTGCAGAATTGTTAGATCTAGTCCTATTGGTACCGATTGAGTGTATGACATAGTTCTGATGGTTATTGATATTAAGAAAAAAACAACAGAAATAGTGCTGGTATTAATAACAAAAACCCACAATGCACAACAGCAGTCAGGTGACTGGACAGGTAGTAAACAAAACTTCATATTAATCAGACTTAGTGAGTAGAAAATGAAATCAAAAGGTTTAATGATCAACTAAAGCATCTTTCCTAAACATTCATCCCTAATTCGCTTCCTACTTTAACTGTCCCAGATGTTGATCACTGCTCAGAATGAGGATTTAATACAGACATTTTGGTTTTACTTAAAATAAAATGGTTAAGATAAGCTCTCTTTAGTTTCGGCTTCTTTATCATCTGACTTTGTTGTAGAAAAAATTCAGTGTTCCCAGATCTCAGTAATGCTTTGATGAGAACAGGATGTCAGACCTTACCACAGAAAGGATTTCTAAAACTATTAAAATGGAATCTTAGTTGTCATTAACAGAAATTATCCCTTAAATCCAAAGTATGTAGACCAAGAAGGGAAATGGTGGTTTTGCATGGACTATTTTGTTAAGAACCACATACAAAAAAGAGAAAGAAGGACCAGAATCTGGGGATGGGGTCAAATCTTGTAATATAATCATTGTGACTGAATGTGAGAAGGTTGGTTTGAGGCTCCCGGTTCTGTTGGTCATTAACTCATTTGTCTACACTTGTTTGGTCTAGTTCAATACATACAAAACAAGAAGTATCAGATATATTTAATTGACATAACGTTTAAAATTGGCTGTATTTGATGGTACATTTGTTGGCAAATTCTCTTTGCTCTCGTTGCTACTTGGAATTAAAAGTTTGAGAAGTTCCCTAACTCTTTTTGTGGACTTTATTCCAGATACTAGGGGGAAGGCAGATGTTAGGATCAACTCCAAAACGATCAAGAGTGTATCCTCACTTTTAAAGCAGCAATTAATATTATGATCTCTTTAAAGTGTTGGAAACATGTAATCAGGCCTGCCAGGCTTCACAGTTAAACAGCATTAAAACAACTAGTGGAGAGGAGTTTGTGGGATGTAGACCAAACTTGTCTAAGACTTGTTAAGTCATTGTACTCAAATCCCATTGATTATGGAGAGTATTACCTTGATGTCCACTAAATGCTTCAGTGGAGTCTGTTCCTTTGCAGACACATTTCCTGGATTATTTGGATTTCTTTTTAGGTCTTTTGTGTTTCATTTGCATATTAATAGCACACTGCTTCTTTGTTATCTATGTGGTAATAGATACTTTGTGGTTGTGACGTCACCCATTGGTTTCTGCCTGTGTGAAAGTGAAGCCTCAAAAATCTCGTCCTGGGCGCCACCATAAGCCTGCGTGTGACTCCGCCAAGAGCCCACCTAAACGACAAAAAACCAAATATGGGAAAAGAGGCGGGGCTCAAAGGATGGACAGCGCACCCACTCAGTTAACAGCCCCCGACTATACCTCAACAGGCTGTCAATCAACAGCCGAATAGCCGAATTTTAAGCTCAAATATAAAATTAACAAATGAGTTAGAAAAAAATTCACCCCCCTCAGAGTTTTCATGAGATAG
>JAPZDZ010000014.1:16893939-16906363 GCA_029783805.1 Acanthurus tennentii
GTGTGTGCCCTGCGATGGACTGGCGACCTGTCCAGGGTGTCCCCTGCCTTCGCCCTAAGTCAGCTGGGATAGGCTCCGGCCCCCCCCCCGACCCTACACAGGATTAAGGGGTATAGAAAATGGATGGATGGATGGATGAACATTGTGACTTGAATAAAGTTCTACAAAAATAAGGTTGTTTATGTCATTACATTTATTTCATAATAAAAAGGCAATATCTCCCAGCAAAAAGCAAATGAAGAGATAAATTAAGGACAATTACCAAATAAAAGACAACATTCAGATTACAATGTGTGGCATCTGCTCTGATTAATTATAATAAATATTTCCTATTTGAATCATCACGACTTGTATGATATTCTCCTGATCAAATGACCTGATCACAGCTCATGTCAGGCGATGCCCTACACCTCTGTCATTTATATCATAGGAAGATTTTATAAAAACAGTTAAAACCACCTATACTTCATTCTTTAGTTGTAGTATTTCAGTAGATTAATTGGCAACTGTAATGTGTAACTGATAGACAAGTCATTGAATTTTTGTACTACTCAACAGTTGGGAAGTCATTTTACAGTGCACTTTATGCCTGGTATCACCCCTTGATATTGTATATGTGTAAAATAGCTTTTAAGAAATGGATGAAGAATTTGTCCTTTGAGAAGCTGTGGTTATTTTGGCTTTGACACTGATAAAGGACAAGGACAAAAGATTTAAAATATTTGATGTCAAGCCACCAGCAAAGTGCTCTGGTTCCCCTTTTAAAGTCCAACACAAGTCTCTGTGGACAAAGCATTCTGCAACTCTTATTACACAGTCTTGCTCTTCATCAAATTACTGGTCGATGACTCATGATTTTGGAATCTTTATTTCCAGACAGTGTGGTTTTAAGGTAACAGTAACATGCAACTAATACTGCCAAAAAAGGAGAAGCGGTTATGAAAAATGACTGACCGACTACTGACAATAATCTAAAATACAAAACAACATGGTATGATTATGGACAATGATTAACTTTACACAATGGTTATCACAATAATTAAACTTGGTCATGTCTTTGCTGGCGTTGATTCTAAAAATTGTGATCGCACATGCAAAAAAGACAGGCTCCCCGTGAGGAGACAAACAATTTGTTTTACATAAATTATTCAACCTTGTGTTCTGAGCTTTAGTCTGTGTCATCTGTCGAGATGTTTCTGTCTTTTCTTATGTTGTCAGATAAAACACTCTCACTTCAAAGTAGCAATTCTTTTTGATTTGCACCTTAACTGCTGTTGATCCTTTCATGAACATTCTAGAACTTTAGAGGTTTGGCAATGATCAAATACCTGAGTTAGAAAAAAAAAAGGTTACAAAGCTAAGGTTATTACACATTAAAAGTGCATTAGGGTCAGAGTAAACATTACCACACCAAAAGAAGTGTTTCCAATGGGTGTCAGTAAACTGTATGATTTTATATTCTTATAAGAGCAAATTATGATCATAAGTTGGAAAAGAAAAACAAAAAAAAAAAGTGGAATGTCTGTTCCCAGCATGATGTATGTGTATATACTAATAGGGGTCTAAAAGTCTAAAGCAGTCTATTACCATTTGTCTCTTCTTGAATCACAAGCACAAAGAAACTGTAATTGTTTTTGACATTTAATTATTTTTGCTGTTTCAACAATTTCACATCTTAGTGTCTTCAAATTTAAAATTCATTAATTACGACAAATGACGTAAAAAGTAACATTTTCTGACATTCATGCCAGTGCAGCTTTTTCTACAGTGTATCATCTCTGATAAGCTGTTAATATTGAAACCAATCCAAATAAGACTCATCAGTGTCCTCCTTAGTTTTCTCTGCTGCCATGACTCTTGTATATTAGACCAGCTAACAGAGTCTAACTGTGGCATGAGTGTTCATTTCTCTCCTCACCCAGATCAGTCTGGCAATAATATGAGCTCCCCTGATTGTACACGGTCAAATTAGTGCATGTCTGGCAGAGGCAGTGGTTGCATTTGTCAGCTCTCTCAGCTTGTGAAAGCACCGGGGCTGTTAAACAATTCATGGCCCCGATCACAATATGAAACTCTTCACTGCTCAAGACTTTGTCTGCTGGTGTTAATTGGCCAAAAAAAGAAGCCCAGTCTGCTGCTGCGCCTGCCATCATGGCCAAGGATGGATGTAGATGCATTTTTAAGTTAGGTTTCATCTCTTTCACACATGTCAACATACTAAGGGGTTCAGATAAATACTTAAAAATCTGGCGTCTGGCAGGACGGAAATTTGTTATGAATTCATGAACCAGTGTTGAGGACTGTACTTCATGTACCAGCCTAGTGTAGAAGAACAGATTGGAGTTGGGGGAGGTGGGGGTTGGTAAGAGCCCTGTGCATCATTCAGTAAGATCCGATAAAAAGATCAGAAAAGCACAAAGTAGAACTGATTTAGGAGAATATCAAGCATGATGCCATTCACATGGGCAGTTCAGTGAAGCTAACAACTGGTTCATCTGTAGTTTACTATATAATCACACACAATGTTGTTCCTCACTGCAGAATAATACTACCAGTTGCTCAGTCAGAAACAAATAATTTATTTAATATTCCAAAAACTGTAGAGGTACCAAGCAATGAAGTTGCTGAGTCCGTCATTTAATTGCATGGATTATTCAATAGGTCACTCCAAGGACGATGTTTTACCAAAAGCCAGAGTATGGCAACATGACTACACAGAAACAATTAGTGATAAACGGATTTTTTAAGAATTTTACAGTGCCTAATAATGCCTGATGTTTTGCCTATTGTACAACTTAGAGACAGCAGTAAAAATATGTTTTAAATTTAAATTTTAAATTATTTCTTTAAATTACCAAGGGGTTTTATAAAAAAAAAAAAAAAAAAGAAGAAAAAGAAAAAAAACAAACTAGCTAAAATTTATTGTAGTTTTCTTTTTGGTACAGCAGAAGACCATATAATTATAGACATTGGAACAGGCTGTGGGGCTTTTATCTAAAGCAGCTGGACAAAATTCTTCAAGAACACAACTTCAATAAGGAACATCGTTCACTCATTTTTGGTGACAGGTAAAGTGGACCTATTAGAGGTCTATTTTCTGCCCTCATGGACAAGTAGGTCTGAACCAGGGTATAAAACATTCATAAGATTTTACTAATGCATGCATATAATGCCCATGCAGTGCATTATTTCTGTTTCAGTGGGTACACCATTAGCCAGAAGTTGCCTGTGTCTACTCCATATAAGGGCTGTGTCTAGACCTCATATGGACAGTATTTCACCAGATCATGGCTGAATGATCAAACTGGCTCAAACTATTGCAACTTAACCGTTGTAACAACACATATTAGGTTGCTAGGTCCCGGTCGTGCTGTGTGGCACAGCGTCCAGCTAAGTGTTACAACACTGCTTAAGTTTGTATTTCATAAGTAACTGTGTGGATCAAAAAGATGTTTGGTTTGCATTATATTGAGTAGTCACTGCATACAATAATGAAATGACTAAAGTGGGCATCTTTTTGCACTATGAATCTAATTTTCTAGTTATTTAATATTACCAATTTAAAAAAAAAAACAGTTTCCTCCTCTAAATTAAAACTCCCCTTTGTCACTGTGTAACAGAAGTTTGCATTGTAGCACTCATTGAACCTCAGTCCATACTGATTTCAGCTTCATTTTGCATTTCAAATTCATTAAGAACTAAGTCCACACTGATCACACATGATTTTTCCAAACATTAGCTGTAAACCTTAGCTGTACTGGTTATGCTAAGGCTCTACACTAAGACGGTGAACATGGTAGATGGTCAAAGCAATACTTTCCTAGAGTTCAGCTTCACATAGCAGCTAGGAAAGTTATATATTGATTGGTCGAGGTAAAAAAAAATAAAATAAAAAGATGATGAAAAAATAAACAAGCAAAAGACCTCCATTTTGTTATCATCAATATCCTGTTGAAATACAAGAAAAATCTAACAGTTTTGGGTTGGCACGTATGTCTTTGACTGAAACAAGATGAAATGATTCTTTTTTAAAAAACTGAACTGCAGTGAACAAGATGGAATTTGGAAGAGGCCAAACGTACCTACTGTAACTTAAGTACAGGGTTTTTTCAACAAGATAAGACTATTGAAGCGCAAAATGTGGTTAACATTTAAAGGATGATGCTGATTGCTGTGGTTATATTCAACAAAAATACCCATCTTGCACTCCTTTTTGCTTTGCATATGGTCAAAATTATACACGTACATGAGTATTCACAGGCTATGATAAATGACAAGGTGCTTAGCCTGTATGGCTGAAGCTTTCAAGGCTTGTATAACAGCTTCTTTCATGCAGATATCAGTAGTGTCAGCTTGGAGATTAGAGCTGAATAGATTTTATGCACGTCACAGTGGCTCGCATGTTCCGTAAAGCCCTGCTGCCTCCAACAAACATCTAAATTTATCCAGGCGACAAAGTGAGCTCACTGTTCTCCTGGTCGCCTTTTGAAGACAGTCTTTCCCACGTGGATGCCCTGCTTTTCCTGCAGCCACCTGCTGTCTCCCTTTCAGCAACCTATCTGTCATATTTGCTTCTTTCCTTATATGCCTTGTCAAAACAATTTTTCACCCGTTTTCCCTTGCAAGGAATTAAAATGAAGACAACTCATTTATAACCAAAAGCAGTAATTATGTGCTGGAAGCATTTATAAGAACTGAACATGTTTGCTGTTCTGTGTTGTTATTATTTTCTCTGTAATTGTGTTTTGCAACTTACAAAATTAGTTGATTATTACCTTCAGTGGTCACCATGATTTCTGATTTCCTGCAGTGGAATTACATTTGTTTGACTTGTGGTGGTATAATAAGAGGTCTTTTACTGATTTTTTTAAACTTATCACAGCATTTCTTCATGCATTTCTTTCTTCAACATACATACAATGCACACACTGATTTTGCAACACATATACATGTGTTTACACATATCAAATTATGGTATGATAGCTTTAAATGGATGGTTCTGTAATACATGTTTGAGCAGAATAAGGTGAGAGTTTTCTGCAATATTAGTATAAATAAAAAGTGCAGCATCACAAGGCCACTTCTCAAGCCACATTTCCAGAGATTTTTCTCTTAATAGCAGAGTCTCGCACCACAGATTGGCCTAATTGAAAATTCACTTCACTATAATTTATTTGTTTTTTTAAAATTGGCCCACATAAAACATAAAATAAAAAATTCTTAAAAATTGGCTAGAAGCATAACTACTTTTTCACTCTTACAGAGAAATTTTGTCTGTTGTGCAATAAAAAGCAGTAATAAGTATCCAAATGGTGAGTTTAGTGAGTGCAGTGTACATGGATGTATAAGTTGTTGTTGGCACAGAGCAAAAAAATGTGAGTACATTTTTAAGCAATGGGATGATGACGCCCTGATGCAGTGGATGATGTTTGGTAAAATCTCTCTGCCTCTGGCATTGTTAGCATAGCTGCAATCCAACCTGCACTCTAATTGGCTCCATTACATGGAGAGCCATTTGAAACTTGTGGTGAGCCATTATTTCAATCATCATGTAAACCTCTGTTTTTGGACGTTATCAGCTCAGTTCCATTTGTATCATGTAGCACTGTGGTAAATTAAAAAGCCTAATATCGACACAGATGCTAACAAAAGACCAAAACCATCAGCATCAAGTGAAACCATTATCAGTCGCCGACTGGAGCTAAAAGTATTGTAGTGTTGTATTTATTTTCAGTTTGCCGAGAGAGCAACTAAATCCAAGTGCTTTCACAGGCTAAAATCTAACATGAAATTGTCATGATTTGTCCATATGGATACTTTTTATCACAATGGATTGATGGTCTGCCCTAGGCTGGTTAGCTAAAGTTAGCAGCTGGAGTTTGTCTGTGACACCCTGTGTTAACTGTCAGTCAAATATATGCAATGGGTATTTGATTAGTTTTTTTTTGTTTGTTTTCTCTTTAATATTTTATTTTTGGGCTTTTGGCCTTTATTTGATACGGCAGAGTTGAAACGGGGAGATAGAGAGGGGGTAGTGACATGCAGCAAAGGGTCAGAGCCGGAATCGAACTTGCGACTGCTGCGTGCAGGACTAAGCCTAAATGGGCCGCACCTGCTAACGAGTGAGCTAAACAGTGGCCAACAGTGGTGATTGATTAGTTTATGACCTAAGGAAAAAAGGAGTCACTTTAAGAAAACCTAAAATTATGATTTATGACTTCTTCCTACAATTACATATTAAGATCAGTGGTCCTGGACTGAACCCTCCTTTGACAGCATCTTAGACTGTTCAACAGCAGTAATGAAATTGTCATTACTGTCAAAATGGTGACCAGTGAGCTCCTTATCTGTCTTAAGTGGTAGCAGTGTGAGGGTCCCAAGTTAGGCGAATACAGCAGACGGGTGAGTTCAAATCTACATTTCTGGATGACTACATGAAGACCAATGGTGTTCAATTTCTCAGACAGTGCTGACTGCAATTTTTATTAACCTGAAATAGCAATAGGACTGAAGCCTTAACTTTTAACTCTCTGTGTAATCACTCTATTGTTCTCCCACTGCTCTGCCTGTTTTCTGAAATAACCTGTAAGTTCTGCTTTTCTGGCTTTTGGCTAGCTCTATAAGTCATTTGACTCACTGATTACTTGGAGCACCAAGGGATGTTTGTTCTCTTACCATATCACAGCAGCTTTGGAGCACCATGATGAGCAGATTTTTTAATGTCTGATACCAGCGGAGAATGCTGTTAAGGAGCAGGGCAGAATGAGCAACAGAACCATAGAAAGGTGAGTTGGCATTGCAAAACAGACTCACCAGCCTCAGCAGACATCTTGACAAAGCTCAAGCTACAGAAAAGGATGTTGCTGTTGTGAACAATGCCTATGCAAACTTTGGCTGCCACCTTAAGACATATGTGGCTACATTTAACATTATCATGACTCTACCAAGTTTTGTTAAAGCGAAACATTTACACTACAACTGAAATTGTTGCAGGAACAAGATACTTGTATAACACAGACCTTGCAGTCAGAAACTGCACAAAATATCAGTTTCTACAAATATGCTTTAACAAGCCCATTTAGGAGCAGTTTTGGAGTATTTCTGATGAATAAAAGAGAGAAGTAACTGAAGTGCTACTCTTGTCCCTCAAACCAGCAGTGCCCATGGAGGTAAACAACAAAGGAGAGGCGAAGAATAATAACCAAAAAGACAGGGAAAAAAATCCATGTTCTGGCACTGAAGGTGACACCTTCTTCAGGGTGAGATACCCTAAAGAAGGTGTTAGCATGCACTGGTGTCTTTAATGACTCTAGCCCAATAAATAAAGGCCTTTCATTTGTCAGACCTTGAGTGTTGAACCTTCCAGAGGATTTTTCTGTCTTTCCTGAGTAATCAAAATTATGGAAAAAAACAATCACAAAAAATCACGTTGTAATTCTGATTTGAATCAGATGGCATCCTGTTGCAAAATGCATGTCAGAGCAGCTCTGTGATGTTAAACCATGGCACAGCGGTTCTTTGAACCAGACACTAATGTCATGTTCATGCTAACCTGACACAACAGATGGAATGCTTAACATATACATAGGATTGATTTCGCATGTCCATCTGGGACACAGCCAATAGACAGCATTTGGAAAGGGCAGGTCATTTTAAAAAAGCTGAAAGGTGATTGGAAGAACAGTCTGTCTGTCACTTTCATTACTCTCGCCAAAGCCAGTCAGGTGAAGAACAAAAACATCTCTTCGATCAAGAAAAGCCTTCAGTGCTGTTCTTTGCTCTTTTTTTAGTGAGGAAATTTTGTTTAGTTTTAATAAAACTGCAACCGTTGAAGCATCCCCTTACTGTTGCTCGCAGTTGCTTCTCACTTTCTCAAAACCAAACCTCACCCGTAACTACCACCTCTTTCTTCACATCTTTGGCCAGATGCAGATAAATCCAGTTGGACCTTTTGAAGATGGACCTGCAAGAAATCAGACTTGAAAGCTAGCATAGTGATATTTACTATTTATTACAAAACACAAAGTCACCTGTGCCTGATGGGGATGTCACTGATTGAGCAGGTATTAGGAAAGACTGTATTTTGACATGATGGTGCTACATAAATGTGTGTATTACATCGTGTGGTTATCCATCCAATAGTCATTAAGATTTTTCAGTCTGGACCAGGTGAGGGACAGACCAACAGTGCCATTTATAAAGCTGACAAAGCCAAAAATTGTGTGGTTAAAGCTAATATCTGTCACAAACTCAGGGAGGTGGACATAATAATGCAGCAGCACAGAGGAATAGGCAGTCTCACGATCTTTTAATGCTGTCTAAATTCGTTACCAGGTAAATAAAAGCTCAAGGCGAAAGTACAGAATGTCGAGACAAACCCAGAAACCAGGAAACTAGGAACAATGGTCGTACACAAGGAAACTATCAGAAAAAGATTGCTGGACTGCTGCTCACTATGAAGACAAGACAAACTGGCAAGAGAGAGAAGGGAAGCACGGCTTCAATACACATGAGGGCAGGGAGACAACAAGTCACAGGTGAAACACATTAGAGTAATCACTAAAGGCGGGAGAAGAACAAAGTGAGGAAGTAAATATAGAGACAATACAACAGAAGACGAGACAATCAAAATAAAACAGGAGGTGAAAGAGACAAACAATAACATGACAAACTCAATCCCTGACAATATAATTGATATCAGAGTTGAATCATGCTGTCTAGCAAAATTGAAAATGAAGTTCAGATGAGTTAATCACATGTAAATCAGGTTCTCCATATACATTTCAATTAGGTATTAAATAACTTTGAAATGTTGCAGGTTTAACAGTTGCTGTTAAAACATTGTTGTGTGTCAATATATTTTTACCACTTTAATTACAGAACATCACTCAGATATAAAGCTAGACTACATTACCTTCAAAGAACTTTTGATTGTGTAAAACTGTAAACCCAGTCTTCAGTAAGTGTTACTATAAATCTAAATATCAACCTTATTATGTTGGCATTATTTTAAAAAAAAAGTCAAGCTGTAAATTACAGTACCATGACAGCACCATTATAATTGTTCTTTCTTTTACTCATTCCTCTCCAGTCTCTACCAGTTACTTACTGAAATGTGAAAAGAAATGGGATCAGTGTCAACAAGCCTCATTACATGCCTGGTGTTGTGATCTGACACAGAAGATAAAGTGTAACTACTGCTCATGTGTTGGTAAGAAGCCCACACTGATATTAGAATACAATCAGCCTCAAGGGCTTCACACTCTGATGAACGCTCTTCGATTCTGGACTTGAAATGAACATACATGTCTAATTACATTTTTCACAAGGTAGAGTAGACAAAAAAAAGGGTGAGACATAGAAATCAATATTCAATTAAAGCCAATGCTGCATTTGTGGATTCCACAGAGAGCTAAAGGAGTTGCAGCAGAGAGAGATGATTACCTGATAACTATGGCCTGAATGTTAAAGAAATGGACTCCCAGGCAGGAAGAAAAACATCATATTCATAGGCCGAACCCTATTAACAAATCAATTTTGGGTGACTTCAGAATTGCAATCAAGTGTCATGACATATAATCACTTCAGCTTCCATTTATTATAAGAGAAGTGTGTAATACCTGGGTTCAAATTATAGCACTCTATATGGCCCTCTATAGTGGCATTTACATCCTTCAATTTGCTTGCCTCCAGCGATCATTAGAAACAGACAGCTCTTAATGGCTTATTAAGGCTCACTAATTGAAATTAGCCTGCTAATTGTCTTATCATTATTGCTGCTTTTAACGGCAGGTAAAAGACAGGGTTCCCCATTAGTGTAAAGCAAGATTGCAAAACAGTTTTATTCAGTAGATGCAAATTGTAATTTTAAAGCTAGTGATTGTGGTAGTCCTGAGTAATGTAATCATTCCTGTATTGCCTTGCCACATCTATTGGCTCACCTGTCTTTTGTCTCAACTAATATTTGAAGATGATTAGAGTTGTGGGGTGTGCTCATTGAAGTTATTTCTGTTTCATGGCTTTCAAAAGGAAATAAAATTCATCCTTACAGTTATTTGTTTAGTAGCAATGGAAGTAAGGATTGAAGTGGAACTTCTTATAGTGATCACATATTCCTGGCTCAAATTAATCATAGGAGGTGGGAAATAATTATAAAAACCAAATTTAATTTTCTTTTTAATTTTCTGCAGATACCATTTAACTGACATTATTATATTATATTATATTAGCCTACATAAATATAAAATAAAGAAAATTCACTATTTACTGAATTTTATTGACTGTTTCAAGGGGACCTTTTCACTGCATTATAATTCCACTTATAATAGAGATTTAAACCCATGCACATTTGTTTTCTGTCTTTGTCAAGTAGCAGAGATTTGTTATTCATTTGAGGAGTAGACTGAGGGACACCAAGTTTTAGTGCTGCACCTTGTAGGCTTGTTATTGTTAGTTTGTCATAAGCTCCAAGGAGACTACATTTCTCATAAAGAGACTGACTTTCTTGATCAGTTATGATTTGAATGTAAGTGTAGAAGCAGCAAATAAGTAGCATAAAAACAGAGTATATCAGTATTTTTATACTGTATTATTTATGATTATTTACAGAGCATCTAGAATCAGGAATATGTCTTTTTTTCTGTTCAGAACTCTATAAAGCAGTGTCCACTAGTGGTCGAACAAACTTTACTGTATAAATTAAACAAGTCAAACTTAAACATTACAAGTTAAAAAAAAATCCCCAAATAACTTAATGAAACTATTATGTTGAAAAAGAAAACAAACAAACAGTTAAAGATAAAAATCAACAGCAAAAAAAAGAAACTTACTATTGACAATAATATTCTATGGCAATTCTGTTTTTAAATTAAATCACAGTTTTGCGCTGATTGGTGCCTTCCATGTCTGTTTGGTCCTCCTGAACTTCTGCGTTATTGATCATCATTTGCATTGACTATGTATGCATGTAAATTATAGATTTCCTTTCCAACCGTTATTTAGACCTAAATGGTATTTATAAGTGACACGCATATAAATAAGCTAACTCTGATATGACATGAATGTGCCATTACACTAATACAAATAAGGAGAGGACAGGCTAGCACTTTTTATCTGCAGTATTAGTTTTCCTGAGAAGGTACAAGGTGTTATTTGTTGTCATCTTTAAAGTTGTAAACACATTGTCAATGTCAAAATGAAAAACAATAAAGTGGGTAGAGCTTAACGTTGCTCCACCTCTAGTCAGTTATCCCACAAGCTGATGGCCAAGACAGTCAGTTTATGGGATAACTGGCTGAAGGTAAACTACTATAGACTGTTTATTTAGGCACATTTGCAATTGTATGTGGTTTTCAGCTAAAAGGAAACACTTGATGGTATTAAAATTGGTGGACATTGTGTACGCAGTAGAGGGCTAGAGATGACATGATGGTTGCATTTTGCAGTGCACAGTATTACTACTGCCAGTCAACTGTCAACGTCTTCCACATGGAGTGTTAAAAAAAAAAAAATCATGCACAATTTTCAGAAAAAGATTGTAAAAAAAACTTACAGTGAGTGTCCTTTTTATCTGAAAATTACTTTTTTAACTAGCCAGTTTGCCTTGTACACTTTGTGCTTTTATCAACAATAGTAATATACTCCAGGACCTTGTGATGACACTGCCGAGTGTGTTTACAGACAGCATCACTAGTGTCGGGTGTAGGAGGTGAAACACTTAAAATTTAAACCAAAAGGCAGAGAAACACTGTAGGGTGGTAGTCTTAAGCCACCTTAATAGCAGTCACATTGGTCATATTGAATGGCAGTGCTGTGTTTTGTAGAAAGGCTTGATAAGTCCCAGTGACAGGCTGGAGTTTTCTTTGGAGAGTTGCATCTTCTCCTTGTGTCTGCCATAATGTTCTCTGGGTGCTCAGGTGTAAAAACCATGCAGGTTAAATAAAATGGCAACTCTATCTAGTGTATGAAAAAGCCAGAGACATAACTTTTTACCCAATATGAGAACAGATAAGCTTCATTCATACACATCTGATCCATGGATGGATGGATGGATGAGGTTTTGGTGAGATTAAGGGCTCTAATTAGTCAATCTAAGCACAGTGCACATGCAGGTCTCAGCGCTGTGTAATTATAAGGTTTGTTGCAGCCATCCTCAATCAATGTCAATCAAATCAGATCCACTCATCCTCTTTGAAAATTGTTTGGCAGAGCATATTGGCAGTTTTGCAATGGCTGAAGAAGGAGCAGGCTGCCACTGCCAGCCCAACTTTACACAAGAATGTACTTCAACAATTTTTGTTGAAATTGGTAACTGTGTCTCAGACCAAATGGCTTCGACTTGTGGGGTGCCCCAGGGGTCAATCCTGGGACCCCTATTGTTCAATCTGTACATGCTTCCATTAGGCCAGCTAATACGCAGCTATAA
>JAPZDZ010000014.1:16930462-16947774 GCA_029783805.1 Acanthurus tennentii
GTGAACGTGGTGTTTTTAGATGTCAGTATCAAGCAAATTACATCCACGTATTATTAACAACTTTTAGAGTGACAAAAGAATTGGATCGGCTGATCCTTAAGGCTGCAGTATCGGTATTGGATCGGTATGTGAAAAAGTGGTATCGAGCCATCCCTAGTAATGACCAAAACAATAAGAACCAGAAAAGTATTGACAAATGTATTTAAAGAAAATCTCTGTTCTTGGACTCCTCTGTTGGTGTATTTTTGCTTTTGTTTTCGCTCCTTAACTTTACAGGAAACCTGAGTTCACCTATTTTTCTTCCATATGTATATGTAAGAATATACAGCCTGTTATATGCTGTCAAGGCTTTTAAAATTCATGCAACTTTGTGTCTTCATTTGTATTTCTGTGGACTCAGCCAATGTGAGAAAAACTAATTTCATGCATTTTCAAACAATATAGTGTCATTTCTGTCGTAGAAATATACAGTTCTTTTTGAGCTTTATTACTGTAGTGATCATTAGCAGATTGCTGCAAACTGTAATGTCCATGTAATAGCTGCAAGCAAGAACTTCTGTAAGTGTTGTGAGTTACATCCCTTGATCATCAGTAATCTTTGAGTTACATGGGTTTTTGCAACTATAGGTACATGCACATTTGGGATTCCCGAAGATAAGCAGCAGAGAACCTAGGAGGATGTCTGCAGGTCAAGAAGGACTCAATGTCATGATAAGAGTTATCACCAATGATGAGAATTGTGTCTAAGGCCATGATCCATGGACCCAACAGCAGTTTTCATAGTGCAGAGCCTGCAGTTTCCAAGACTGAACAAGGCATGTCGGGTCAAGAGGTCAACCAAGAGCATGTTTGTATGTTTGTAATTATGTTTGATAATCAGGGGGTTATGCACCCTAAAATCATTCGATAGGGTCTGACTTATTGATTTTATGATGCTCTGAAGCACATGATTATGTTTATGAAATGACTTGGAAAAAGAAATAAAAAATTGTTTTAAATAAATAATTTATACCATACAAAGTAAAGCATTTTATGCACATTGACTTGTGATCTTTTATGTACAAAGCAAATGTCCTCACAACACATATTTCACAGCAGCACCAGGAGCCCTCTTGTGTGATGCATCCTGCCTAACCTGAATCAGGTCCCTTAGATCAGTCCGCAATTGATTTATGAGATGCTGCTGGAGTTACTGAATTTTAAAAAATAACGCATTAGAGTACTCGTTACCGCAAAAAATAACGCCGTTACAGTAACAATACTGAATGCTATCATCTACATCTGAAGAATATCTAAAAAATACAGAGAAAGGTTTGAGAAAAAGCTTTGGAAATGAGAGAAATACTAAAAAAAAATGTCCATTATGGCAAAAAAACTACTTGTTGTTCAAATACAAGTGCAGTTGATCCTTGATTTAAGATCTGAATTTAATCTAACAGAAGGATGTCTGAGAGATAATTTGCTTCCAATCATAAAAATGCCAAATCCTTGACATTACCCTTTAAATGATAAGTGGCAGAAAATCATTTCATTTTATGAATAAAACAGCAGAAAGGGCACATCCTGCTTTGGGGGAAACATCTTGTTCTTCCTTTGAAGGTCTTGATGTATTTTATTTGTACCCTGCATTGCACATGATTATTAATTTAAATAAAATAATTAAGTTTTATTATTATTTCTACCTTTATTATATCTAGATAGATAAAGGGATGAAATGTGTCAGACACATAATTTTCGTCTCAAAATGACCCTTCTTTAGTTTCTACATATAAAAACCATAACCCTCTGGAAACACACTGAATTCTTTTGAATTATTTAAAAATACTGTTTTGTCTCGAGACAATTTGAATCTCTTATACAGACTGACAAAGGAGCAGCCAGAAAATGAATTTACAGTAGCAGAGACAGCTTAAATGAAGATGATAAATCGTGCAATTACAGACATTTTAAACACTTTTCTTGTTTTGATTCACAGAATAAATGAACTATTTTAAGTGCACTCAACCAGTCTAATTGAATTCTTGAGTGATAATGAGATCAATATGCTGCCCAAACACTGAGTATCATTTCCATGAAAAAGAGAAAAGTTTATTCAGTTTACTTTAACAGTGGCTCTTCAGCTGGTCACATCAGTGCTATATTATGAGATTAAATGAGTCAAGTTCTTATGTCTTGTAGGGTCATTCAACCCACCCCACCCCCATCCTAAGGAAAACAGGACTATGTGTAGTGCCATCCATAAATAGAGCAGTAAGGGGTTCAGGAAACAGTCATGTGTAAGTGCCGTTGGGCATGAGGTCCTACCCAGCATGCACTGTGTTGATTGGCACTGCAGTTTTGAACCTTTATTTCTCCTGATGTACAATTATAGTACTAACTGCATCATTATTTTCTCCAACCAAGCCTCCTCCATTGTCACGAAACCTACATGACTATTCACAGATAGCTGTTTCAGAGGGCACTTTAAACTCAATGATAATGATGAAACCCTCACTGGGGATGTGGACTGAGATGGGGAAGTCGAAAAGCTGAGAGTAAAGTGAACATAGGTGTAAATTAATAATAGACCCTGAAGCTACTGTCTGCCTTGGTTCCCATAGCTAAGCTCACCATCTGATTGGCTGTGACAAGTGCTGTTGGCATGACCACTGCGATGCAGGTATTGCCAATTGTGAGATGAAACAATCTGGCAGAAGTCTTCATTAGCTGGGACTCTCTCCCCTGCAGGAGCCTTATTGAAAGATCCAATTATGGACTGGATAGAACTGGATAGAACCACTTACGGTGGGTCCGAACTGAAGATCAAGCCCTGTATGCATAACTTGTCTTATGAGAGAGTCATAATCTGAGAGGAGTTGATTCATGTGAGCTGACTGGTCACTGGATTTCCATGCTGACAGGAGAATGACCTGACTACTTAACGATTTAATCACCACATGGCACATACAGAAAGTCCTGGCAGCAGGCAAGTCAGCAGCATGTAGTTGTTCAGTTTACTGAGTTTAGAGGGAGTATTAAGAAACAGGCTTATTCTACCATGTTTTCGCATTCAAAGGATTCCTTGGGTGGTGCCTTTATGCATCTAATTTGTCAAAGGTTTTCATCTAAACAGTCACTGTAAATATATCATATATTTGCATCTTATTAGGAGACGTTTTGTTTTGTGATGTTTTTACACCAAGTACCAAATTCAAGACCCCTTTATTCCAAGTGAGGCTCTGAATGTTGTATGTTCACTCACTTTATTGTATCACTATATTATATGTACTGTTATTGTATGTAAATGTTTTACAGACACAGTGAAATTCAATGTGATAGTATCCGAAGTGCTGTTGAAACTTTTTTGAGCCCCTTCGTCTTCAATCATATTTCTAAGATGTGATTTTAATCTCTCTCACAATTGAATGTCTCTCACATATTCCTTTTTGTTGGAAAATATTTTATGTCACAAAACTGAAGCTTAACACACTTTAACTCAGATAAAAGAACAGTGTTCTAATATTAAATCAAAGTTTATTAATTCAACCAGTGTGTATTACTTTCTTATAAACTTCACAACTCTCAATAGCAAAAAAATTATGTGTACCTCACTGTATAACTCCTATGATTTCTCAGCTAATACTGTGACATTTTTCTGTCCATTGTTTGTTGACCACATTAGGATATTTGCATCTGAATGAAACAATTCACCTGTTTTCTCATAAGTTTGCACTCCCAAATGTGCATTTGTGTAGTTTTCATAACATGTTTTTATCCTTTTGTGTGAAGAAAATCTTGTGATGTGATTTATTTGTTAACAGAGGATGTTCTAGGTGTCTTACAAAGTAGCATTTTAAAAAAAAATACAAACAAGTAACTTTGCTTAATCAACCTAAGTCACGTTGTATCCCCTCAGCTCACACGTACCATCCTCTTACAAACACATAATGGTGTGTCTGTTGAGTCTGAGGCAAAGTTCAGCATTTCCTTTGACCTTGGTCTCATAGAAGGCAGCCTCTATAAGCCTACAGTCATCCCAGGAAGACAGAGTATGAAGTATTGCTCAGAAAGAGATAAGTTATTCTGCTTTTAGATTTGCAAATGACCTTAAAAGTGACCTGTGGGAAAATTGTGTCATCTTACCATTTGCCTACAAAAGGAAAATCCCTTCACGATCTAGTTATGTTGAATAATTTGATGTCAAAAGTTAAAAGTCCAAGTAAAGTCATTGTTTTTTAAAGGTAGAGTTGAGGCCACTTCTTTTTCAAGCCCTGTCTTAAGTCATCAGATGGAGGTCTAAATCTACTAGTCTACTGAAGTCCGTCCTTCCAGTTTTAAGTATACATTGGGTGTTTCCTTATTTTTCTTCTCCTTGGTCTTGAATGATAAATGGCTTGTTTTACATACATACGTATTTATCTCCTTACTAATACAGATATTTCTCTCCTGAAACTAAATAAACAAGAAAATCAAAACTTTTTAGTAAGTCTTTTTTTAATTATAAGCCTTGTAAAACTCATAAGTTTTATGAGAAAATACTGGTAATATGTTTAAATTGTGCACGCTGGATTGCATCTTGTTTGACTTACAACAATCATGAGGCCTAACAATAGCATTAGGATTTTTTGCCAGCAGTGGTGGCAGCGACCATCACCATGTTTGTCTATGAATACTGAGCATTAACATACTGGAGGACTTCGGAGTGAAAAGTGAGGATAGCTTAAAAATGAAACAAACAAAGAACCTGCCAGAGGTCGTTGTCGTGGCTCTCATCAGCTTACATGAGAAGATAATAGGGATATGTATTTTTAAAGAAGAGTACAAAGGAGGAGAAACAAAGCAGAGGGGGGCAGGAGGAGAGAGACAGTGGAAAACCTTGGAGATGTGTATGCACACACGAATCACTGCTATGGACAGCAAGGAGCCTTAGGGTCTCTCTGTGGGCAAAGTTACACTTATTGATTGAGATGAGAGCAAAAGAGGATTCAGGATGGGGAAAGAGAAGGGGGGAGATAGAGTGCAGTGGGGGGAATGATCACACACTTATTCATTGCGTGACTTGGTTATCAAGGGAAGAAACTGAGAGTGCTCCAGTTTTACAGTAGCAGCAGTTCTGTGCTGTATATGAGGACCACTACACCCTGCTACATTTCCTGCCACAGTTTGAGAAGAGACTTGCTGAAATAATAAAACATTAAAAATAACTTTAACCAGAAGGTGAACACTTTGTGTATCAATGGTCTTGAGGTGCCTTTGGCCAAATGCAAAGGTCATCTGCATCTGTATAATTAAAATCTACTTGTCAGGAGAACCAATACATCAATTTTGAGAAACAGAACCCATATGAATCTTTGGTTGTATGGTGATTAAATGTTATCTCTTTAGAGAGTTTATCATTTTTTATTTCTCCATATGCCCCTACCTCCACCTTATTCTTTCTCTTATCAGGGAGCAAAACTAAAGAGAAGTTGAGTGTTTCATAATGTAAGTCCATAATGCATGCTCAGCATTTGAATTTCCAACTTTTACTGCTGATCAAGCGTTCTGTTTTCACATTTTCTGAAACCATTACCATTAGACTTGAGAATGTCAATAAGATCAGTTAATTATTGCACACGTTCTCACCATCCCACAGATGACTTATGTAGTCACACACACACTATTTGTTCTAAACTAATACAATAAGAGCTTCATTAATTACACGTCACCTTGCTGCCAAAACCACAATACCAGAGCCTTTGCAATAACTGCATGCAGCACACTGCTGTGCTTCTGTCTCCTGTGTTATCAGTGGACACCGGACTGAAACATTTCACTGGTTTTACTATGCTGATACTTGCTGGTGCACTGTTTGGTACCTGCCAAGAGGAAACAGTCTCCTCAAGATGTCTTATGATATTTCTCAGGTATTTTTATTCAGATTTAGTGAAAGTCTGACATTTGATCCATATCAGGCTACAACATCATCTGATCCAAATCAGATGTTGTCATTTTTAGCAACATAAGGCGTGGATCCATGAATAGTAACATTGATCAGTCACTTAACTAAAAAACTAAACAACTGTGAATTGAATGACCATTAAGTTTAATTGACCTTTCTATTATGCCCAGGGGATGAACGACTGATTTTTAATCTCTTTAGCAGGTCTAATTTGACCCTTTCCAATAACATATTTCAACATCTAACTGAATAAAGGGTAATTTTTGCCTTTTTTTTTTAAGTGAAACATAATGTTCAGACACCCTCCCCACCCTTAATAATTTGTATAAATATCCTAACCACATTGTGAGGAGAGCTACCAGCTCTCTCTGTCACTGGAAATTCAGGATGTAGTTTGAACGACAAATACAGCTGCGCTCCACTACCTGAGCCGCTCAGTTGTTTTCTCTGTTCGCTGTCAATGAGGTGACACCACAGGTGAGGCGGTGTGAGCCAGAACAAAAATCACCCCCTGGAGACTGGATGCTCTTCCCTGGTATTTTAGGGTGAAAACTGCAGAGAGGACTGCAGAGACAGGTGCAGAATCTTAATGAAGCAGAGACAGAGAGACGGCCAGAGAGATAAATTTACAGAGCTTTGCACAGATGGTGTGTGTTGGAATGATATTTAGGTCAATAGTCAGATTGGATTAAGTATTTAAATTTATTTTATCATTCACCATATAAAGTAATGGCAGTCAGCAAATAAATAACAAGCAGTCTCGGGGGAAACACACCAAATATATCCTTCTGGTATCCTGAAGGCAATAAAGCAGAGCTTGTCATATTGACAGCTAAAAAGTCAATATTCTAACTAACACTGTATAAACAATATCCACTTCTCATTTGAATTTTCATTTCAAACCCAGACTTTCAAATTGAAGGAATATTGAATTATTCACAGCCAATAACCTCATCAAATACAGCATTAGTGTATTTATTATTTGAGTTGGATGCTCTCCCCTGCATAATGCTCTGCCAGTAACCACAATCATACCACTGTTTGAATTGTTTATTGATATGAATCAGACAATCAGGGCCTTTCTGCTTTGTTTTCAGTGTGTATATTAATTGTCCATGGCACATTGGTCTTGCTGATTATGACTGGCTCTGTGTCATGGGCAGACGTCTGACTGCCACCAACATTGCTAACAGCCTCAAATATGCTGTATCATATTTTAGGAAAGTGTCACAAACAAAGACCTGCTGAAAAAAAAATTGCATGTCAAATCTTAGGAGAATAACAATATTTATCACATTTACTATTCTGCCCTCGCAACACGTTCTCAGCTGTATGATGCTAGACAGATAGTTAACAGCGATGAAGAAAGGGAAGCTCAGAAGTTTTGTTGAGGATTGGTGTTTTTTGTTCTCTTTTTCTTCCTCAGTTTTATTTCTTCACTTTCTTTTCTCCATTTTAATCTGTAAAACTGAAAGAATAAACAAAATAAACATTACAAAAGTATAATATCTGTTATGTCTTTTACACAATAAAATGGGTCCGACTAAGAACTATAACTGAGCTACACAGGGCGGAACACTCCTTGCCTGATATACTATTATACCATTATTAATTTCTCGATTATTCAAGCATTAATTAACCAAGCTATCAAAAATTACAACGAAACAAATATACAATCAATCACCAGTTATAATTTATGAACACTGTTATTTCTTATCAAACCACTTAACAGAATGTCTCTCACTTTGAGTCCTTAGACAAAAGAACAGGCTCTGAGATGGGTCTGATGTAGATCTTTGGCGTTCCTTGCCTCATGACTCTGACCTCGACCTTGCAGACTTTGTAGTCTTTGCTAGGCAGTGTCTGCACCACAAGTCCAATAGGCCAGTCGTTCCTTTTAGCCTGACTGTCCTTCATCGGAACCATATCATCGACTTCGTATCGTATGCTTGGCTTGTCATCAGTCCACTGGTGAAGTTTCTGGACAGTCACCAGATACTCCTGTCTCCATCGTTTCCAGAGGCTCTCTGCTAGACACTGTACTTGTTTCCACTGATTTTTGTGAAGATCCTGATGATCAAAGTCACCAGGAGGAGCTGTTACTGGAGTCATCTTTTGGGTAGGAATCATTGCAGGTGTCAATATATTAGGATTGTCAGGGTCAGTTGAATCAGAGGCCTGGCGTTTAGAATGGCCATAACTTCTGCCATTAGTGTTATCAACACTTCATGTGTGAGTCGGTTGTTGTCAGACCTCAGCAACATCCCTTCTAGAATCCGTCTTGCTACTCCTATCAGCCTTTCCCAACAACCTCCCATTTGGGATGAATGGGGAGCATTGAAAGTCCATGTGCAGCCCTGATTGTCTAGATAACTTGTCAGCTCTGCATCACTGGTGTTGAACTTTAACTCTTTACATGCTCCAATAAAGTATGTGCCTCTGTCAGAGCGAAGCTGTTTGGATGGACCACGGACTGCGAATAACCGTTGTAAGGCATTTATGAAACCTGAAGTGGACATGGATTCCAACACTTCAATGTGTGTGGCTCTCGTGCTCATACATGTGAATAACACTGCCCATTGCTTACTTTCAGCACTACCTCCACGAGTGCGGTGAGTGACAATGCTCCATGGTCCGAAGACGTCCAGTCCGACATGGGTAAAAGGAGGTTCTGAGGTGAGTCTGTCAGTTGGTAGTGGTGCCATTCTCTGTTCTATTAACCTCCCTCTGAGTTTTTTACAGGTCACACAGTCATAGAGGACACTAGACACCAACCGTTTGCCTCCTACTATCCACACTCCTGCTGATCGGATAGCTCCTTCAGTAAAATGGTGATCCCGATGGGCAACTTCCTTATGGTAATGTCTTACTATGAGGGTTGCAATGTGATGAGCTTTTGGCAGTATCAGAGGATGCTTCTCATCTCTTGGTAAGTCAGCGTTGGTGAGGCGTCCTCCAATACGAAGGAGTCCATCTTCATCAATGAAAGGATTTAATTTTCTCAGCAGACTCTTTTTTGGGAGCTGAATTCCATCTTTCAAACAATTTAACTCTTCTCCATAGGATTCTTGCTGGACACAACAAATGACAACTGTTTTAGCTTGCCATAGTGCATCTACAGCATCCTCTTTGTGTGTTTTGGAAAATGTTCTTGTTACTTGAATAAGCTTTGTGATGGCTTGTATTATCTTCTTCCAGCTAGAAAACCGTTCAAAGTGTGCTGAGCTGAGCTGACCTTCTATAGCTTTGGTGTGGTTGACAGCAACTTGGGGCCGAACTTCAACATCCAGCTCTGGATCAACAAGATCAAAGCTGTTGCTTTGTAGAGGCTCACCAGTGTATTTCAGGAATGCAGGACCAGAGAACCAGGTAGAAGTCCTGAGGACATCCACAGATGCAGGTCTTGTGGCGTGATCTGCCGGATTCTGTCCTGTAGCGACATATTGCCATTGTTGTGGTTGACTTGATTTCCTTATGCGATTGACTCGGTTGGCAACATACACATGGAATCTTCTGGAGGTGTTATGGATGTACCCGAGAAAAATCCTGCTATCAGTGAAAAATCTCAACGCCTGTATCTCTATATCCACCTCACTGCGGATTATATCCGCCATCTCAGCTGCCAGGACAGCTGCACACAACTCTAAACGTGGAACTGTATGGGCTGAATGTGGCGCCAACTTTGCTTTGCCCATGATAATTCCTATGTGGCACTGGTTTTCATCATTGGTGACACGCAGGTAGGGTACTGCGGCGATGGCCTGAATAGAAGCATCAGAGAAGATGCAGAGTTCTCGACTTTGAGATGAGGTAAGAGAGATAGACACATACCTTCTTTCTATGTGTAGCCTCTCTAATTCCCGGAGAGACTCTTTCCACAATTTCCAGGACACTTCTTTATCTGATGGGAGAGGATCATCCCAGTCATAATCCTTGGATGACAGTTCTCTGACCAGAGCTTTTCCTTAAACTGTGATAGGAGCCACAAATCCTAGTGGATCATAGAGGCTCTGGACTGTTGAAAGGATGCCTCTTTTTGTGAACGGTTTCTCTTCATGAGATACTTGGAAGCTGAAACTGTCACTCTCCAGATTCATATCAGTCCGAGGCTCTGGAACAGGAGAGGATCTGCTCCAAAGTCTAAGTCTTTTAAGTCTTTTGCCAGGTCCTCTGTGGCAAATGCCTTCATAACTGTGCTGCTGTTGGAAGCAATTCTGTGGAGTTTTAAGTTGGATTCTGCCAACATTTTTTGAGTCCTCTTTAGAAGATCGATAGCTTCCTCTTCTGACGGCAGTGATGTCAGTCCGTCATCTACATAAAAGTTTCGCATGACAAACTCTTTGCTGTCCGTGTCGTATTCATCCTGATGTTCTTGTGCAGCTCTTCTCATACCATAGATGGCAACTGATAGTGAGGGGCTGTTGCCAAATATATGCACTTTCATTCTGAACTCTGTGACATCATTGTTTAAGTTGTTATCCTCATACCAAAGGAACCATAGATAATCATGATGATCCTCAGGAACGACAAATGCATAGAACATCTGCTGAATATCAGCAGTGACTGCGATGCTTTCCTTCCTGAAGCGCAGTAAGACGCCCAGCAGGGCATTGTTTAGGTCTGGCTCGCTGAGCAACACATCATTCAGTGAGACGCCATCATGTTTGGCACTTGAATCAAAAACCACCCTGATTTGGTTTGGTTCATCATCAGGGGATCTGTGGAAGACAAGTTTTCCAGTCTCCTTGCCTTGGACTGTACAGCCCGCAATACTTGGTAGGTGAGTATATTTTGTCTTAAGTACCTGAATTTTATTAGGACAAGGACTTAACATGGATGTCCATCCACTGGGCAGTGTGTGTGTCTTATACACTCTGACACTGAGCGGTTTGTGAGCTCTGTCCAGACAAACGTCCCCTATAATAACCCACCCAAGATCAAGACGTTGGGCGTAGGGGTCGTTGTGGTCTCCGTTGTACTGTTGCCTCACTTTATGCACTTGTAAAATGTCTCTTCCCAACAGGATGAGGATCTGAGCTTTTTCATTGAGTGCAGGTAACTTATCTGCTACTGGTCTCAGATGGGGAAAATAGCGGGCTATTTCAGGCGTGGGGATTTCATTTCTGTCATCTGGAATCATTTCACACTCAATAAGTGTTGGAAGTTTGCGTTTGATCTTTCCATTGTGATGGAAATTTTGGATGCTTTTGTAATTTGTCCGTAGCCTCAGCTGTTCACTGCTGTTTGACCACAGGATGACCTGGTGAATCCTGCTGTTTGATGCCTTGCAACATATTACACCCTGTTGTAAACTCCTGAGATGGGTCACCATCTCTTTTATTGCAACCCAATCTCCTCCACTCCATCTGTTGAAGAAGTTCTTTAATGTTTCCACCAAATGGCCAGATACATGTCAGAAAAGTATAAAACTTAAGTGTAACATTCAATCAGGGGGTACAACTCTAAACTGCTTACTGCCATGTGGTTCTGTGTGGTGAAGGTGGTCAAGAAAAGAAAAGAAAATTTCCACAACACCATCATTAGATTCCACCACAAAGTTTGATGCTCTCCTCCCTGAAGTTTCCATAACACCTGAGCAAGTCTTTAATGTGTAGGGAGATGCCTTTTGATGGAGGTCGAAGTGGTTGAAGAACTCCGGGCGTACAAGTGAACGATTGCTCTGGTCATCTAATGCATATGTCTGAATTGCCTTTCCTGGATGACCTTCAGGGTAGACTTGAAGTAAAAATATATCTTGCAGCAGGATTTAGCATTGGTGTTTTCCCCACAGACCTCTGTGCATTTTTATGAAATCTCATGTGTCTCTTCCTCCTCGCCTTGCTCTGTTGGAGCTCTTGAGACCCAGGGTGCTGGACCAGGATGCAAAGCTGATGTGTGAGTCTTGCTGCCGCATTCTCGACATACTATTTCTTTATCACAGTCTTTTGCTTTGTGTTTGACTGAACCACAGCACCTGAAGCAAATGTTCTTTTCCTTGAGGTACGTTTTGCGCTCTTCCAGAGGTTTACTGCGGAAGGTGTGGCATTTTCTGAGTGCATGAGGCTTGTTATGCAGGGGGCACTGTCGGTCTGGATCTGTAGCTCCTTTTTCGACAGAGCCTGTTGGTGTTGCCTTAGCTTCAGAAAACACTCCAGTTTTCCTCACAGACACTGGTACTTTGTGGTTGTATTTTGTGGATCTCTCTGCCTTAGTGAGGCCTGAATGGTTAGCTTGAGATATCATAAAGCTAGGGTCATTTCTTGTTTTAGCTTCAGCACGGACAAACTGTGAGAAGAAGGCGGGAAGGGGACATGATTCTGTTCTTTGTACTTTGACCCTTGATAAATCCACTTTTCTTGAAGGCCAAAAGGGAATTTTTCTAATATTGGGTTCACTCCCTGTGAAGTATCAAGATATGCCAATCCAGGGAGGTATCCTCCTGTTTTTGCATATTCAAGTTCAAGCAGGAGGTCTCCAAGCTCTCTTAATTTCACATTGTCTCTGTTTGAGATCCTGGGGGATTCCTCAATCCTCTTCAAGAGTGAATGTTCGACTGCTTCTGGAGGTCCATAGGTCTCCTCAAGTCTTTGCCAGACCAGATTTAGCCCTGCAGCTAAGTTTTGGCTGTGTATGGCTTGGATTCTTTTGGCTTGTTCCTTAAGCTTCAACCGCGACTGTAATTCGGCCATGCAACACATCTATGATTGATAAAATGTGCCACTAAATTAAAGAACACTACAAGATAAACCATAATATCGTCATGTATTTACTTACAGACAAAGATATGACCAAGTCACATGAAGGAGTCTACTCGTTATGATATCTGCGCTGCTGTTCAACCGCGAGCTGCTTAACTGGTCCGTCTCTGAAATGGGTCTGACTAGGAACAATAACTGAGCTCATTGACTGTATAAAACACTGGACAAACCCTGCATGACCTCACTCATTGGTTTCTGCATGAGCAAAAGTGAAGCCTCAAAAATCTCGTCCTGGGCGCCGCCATTAGCCTGCATGTGACTCCACCAAGAGCCCGCCTAAACGACGAAAAACCAAATATGGGAAAAGAGGCGGGGTCAAAGGACGGACAGCGCACCCACCCAGCTAACAGCCCCCGGCTATACGTCAACAGGCTGTCAATCCACACCCGAATAGCCGAATTTTAAGCTTAAATATAAAATAAACAAATGAGTTAGAAAAAAATTCACCCCCCATGAGTTTTCATGAGATGATAGAGAAGCTGTAGACAAAAAACTGTTTTTTGAACCAGGCTGTAAATATGTTTATTTCGGCTCTAAAGTTGGCCATTTTAACATGGGCTCCAATGGGAATTTGCTCCCTTTTGGAGCAAGCCTCAAGCGGTCAGTCGAGGAATGGCAAATTTTTGTACTTCCTGGTTGGCTTCAATGCGGAAGTGGGGAGTTTTCCCCTTGACTGAGCTACGCAGGGCGGAACATTTACCTTTTCATAAATTAAGTAAGTACAGCAGCCTGTGTGGAGTCACATAGAAAGAAAAAAAAACTGGCCTTTGCAGCCTATAAGGTCAGTCTTTTGTCCACCCAGCACAGCCGACTGCATTGTCTTTCAATGAAACACATTAAGTTTAATCCTCTGCTATTTACCTTTAGGAAGTAAGTATAGACAAAGAGCCAGCAATACACAACAGCCCTCCTGGCTTGTTTGCAGCACTAAATGTGTTAGGATGTCTAATAGCCTGCACTCTGTTATATTCATATATATATATATATATATATATATATATATATATATATATTCTGCACAACTAGCCCTAATCTGTTTTGCCAGTAAATTGTAGTCCTATCTTGGAGATTCTCCAGCACAACATCATAATTAGTTATTATTGGATGTTACTGAAGCTGCTCCAACTGCTTTCCATCGTGCCAGTGGAAGTAATTGGTGTTGAGCTAGGAAACATGTGCGTAAGAGAGGTTTCTATTAAAGTTTGTGGAGGAAAAAAATTGTTTAATACACTAGGTGTGACTCTTTTTTATTAGTTTCTGATCATAAGTCTTTGAAATACACAGGTGCCAATTGCACCCTTTATTTAGCCTTCTGGTAGCCAATACCACCATTGTTTGAGTCGCACTAATTCTACTTAAGATACCTGAGATACATTCTTGTGTTACCAAGCAAAGAAAGATGCTAATTGTAACTTTGCAGCTGAATCTGTACCGTTACCACTCTGTGTGATAACACAGGATGTGGAGCATCCTGTCATACTATCATGTCATATTGGAGATCATGTGAATGTGCGACATACCTTTTTGTGGAATATTGACTCTTTCACTGCCTGGATTTGTTGATACGGATTAAATGACCTTAATTTATTTGTTTCTATGGTAAATCTAAGGTGTTCCACTGATTATGTCTTTTTTCATCAATGTAAATCAAAATAATTTTAGCGTATTTTTTAATTGATTGGACTAACTCAGCTGTTCAGCTGAACTTCTGACTGTCTCATCTCAGAGTTTGCCATTTCAGAATTTAGGCCTTTACACATTGTTAATATGACAAATAAACAAAATAAACATGTGAAATGCTCACCTGTGAATTTGTGGCACCCAAGCCTTCATACAAGGTAGTGAGACAGATTTGCAAAAGATGCAACACTTACAGTACTAAGAAAAAGGATTGATTTAAGCAAAGTGATTCTCCACAAAAAATGATGGAATTGACATTATTCACTAATGATGATCTTGTCCTCCACCTCCTCACCAGGAAAGGACACACAAAGCTCAGGAGACACATGACAAGGAAACAACACAAAATAACTTGAAATAATTTGTGTCTCTTGCCAAATAAATAAATAAAATTTTGATCATAGGGCAAACAAACCTCATAGACATAAAATTTACGCAGTAAGTTAGTTTAATGAATGAGCCTCAACAACTCAGTAACCATAACTATTGCAGTTTCTACAAGTACAAAGTAAATTGTATGTGTGTATATGTTTGTATTTGTGCATGTTTTAGTGTGGGGATGTGTTAGATTAGTTTTTGTTGTTTTGTTTATTTATTTATTCTTTTAATAAACTAAACAAACGTGTGAAGCTGGGTAATTTATGCAAAAAGTCTGTGTTGGTGAGCCAGTGCGTATCCAGCTCTTCACTGTATGTCACTGTATGTAAGCACTGAACTCAGCGTGGAGCCCAAGGGGGGGAAGTCCATAAATACCCAGGAGTCACGGCATTTGGGTGCTAAGAAAAGGCAACAGTTTTTTGACCGTGTGCCAATATCTTCATACTATTACTGGTTTATTTTTGTTGGTTTTGCTTTCTAAGTTATCTGTAAAAACAAGTTTCTATAATAAAGAGTCATATGGACTGACCGCAACAGCTTCATCTCCTCATCTTTTCATTTACACGTGTCAAAACTGGAATCCCACACAGCCATCAAAGGAAAACAAAAGAAACAAAAGGTCAACTTGAATTGCGTTTACAGTAGTGAACACACTAAATCCCTAAATTTGTCATTTAAACATCATTGGAACAAAGAACATAAAATATAGAACTCTAGGTTTTAGCTTTTAAAAAAATAAAGAAAGAAAATAAAATAGTTCAAACACTTCAGCAATCTTTCAGCAGCAGATATACTAACCCCTCTACATTTGTGTGTCATCTCAGCCCCCATGATAACAAAGATGAGCTTTAGTGTCAGGATCTGGCCATTCTCTTGTTTTTTCCCTTGTTTTTCCTCTGTATTCCCCTCCCTCGTGTTATGTGTTTGTGTTGTCTTGTTCTTCATATGTGTTTCTCCTAGGGCTGGTCGGTGCTCCGAGACTCTCCTGCACTCATTCACCTGCACACCTGATCATCATTTGCCTGATTTAAATTTCCAGCTTACTTTAACCCGACTTCACTTCCCACTTGCTGCCAGTTCATTGTTTAGCCCTCGTGGTAACACTCTCGGCCGTTTACCAAGTCATTTTTTTAAATTGTTCTAGTGTGCTTTGTTCTCTGATTAATTTGACTGTGGACTGTTCTGTTTTTGGATTTTGGGATACTGATTCGGTACCTTTGCCTCCACTAATCTGTTTGTTTGCTTCCCCAGCCCTGTCTCCTGTCCTGATACCTCACCCTCCCTGGACCTCAGCCTTTCCCTTCCTGCCTGTTGTCATTGTTGTCGCATCATTGCTTATATTTTGCACTAATTTTTGGAAATAAATCATTAGTGGCTCTCAGACCTGCATTTGGGTCCAGCTGTGTTTTGTGAGTCCTGACAGAATGAACTGGCCATAATACGGACCCACAGATCAAGTTTGCCAGGCTCTAGCTAATTAGGGGGCTGAGACTGGACAATTAGATCAAGTGACTCGCACCCTTTTTGATAGCAATCAAGCCACGTAGGCTTCATTCATGGAAATGTTTAAACAGCGGTCTACTTTAGCCTTTGCAGTACAGCATAGGTTGCCAAGTGGTCCCCGCCCCCATGCTCAATCAGAACCACCACTCTCATGTTAGTGACCCAGAACCACCCCACCATTTCAGGTTTTCTGGGTTGTTCCTTATGGTCCAAAATAAAGTGTATTACCGCATTATTGTCCTCTTTTCACTTTCCTGTACGAATGACTGTACTGACATTTTCCTGACGCACACATGCCAGTATAGACTGATATTTTGAGCTTCTGGTGACCACTGTCTATCTGGTAGTATTTTCGATGTCTAATTCAACCAGATGGTGCTTTTTCTCTGAATGTCTGTTCAGTAAATACATTAAAAGACATGTATATTAAATACACGTGGAATGCAGCATATGAATACAGGACACAAGTACATCATAGTAATAAGGAAAAGGTTTTATAAGAAAATGCTGCACACTTAGACAGCAAAGTGAAATTTCACTGTTTTTTATGTTCTTTTTTTGTTTATGTTTTTGCTATTTTTCATTATTGTCTGTCCACAAAATGAACTCCTACAGTGTCCATATTTGTATAACCTCTCACATCTCACTAACTGCAATTTGAAAGGTCATAGAAGTAAGTGCAAAGCTCTGCAAAAATTTACAGCAAATAAAGTTTTATGGAAGCCAAAAGCCTTGAATTCTTCTCTAAAGTTTCAATAGAATACGTAATCAATTTACAATTAACAGAATAAACACAGAGGAAAAAACACATTTTGAATAATGTTTTTTTTTCTGTTTATATTGTTAAAGTTTATAGAAGATAGTATTTAAGTCGTTTCAACAAATTCACTATACACTGTAAAAAAGACAGCTTCTGCTTTTTTGACTGAAAAAACAGTTTTTAGTTTGTAGGACTTTAAAATCCTAGTTATCCGCATTTATAGCAATAATTAAGTCATGTCAGCAAAACAAGGCTTAAGTTGGCGTAAAAGACGTTTAGTAAGTTCTGCTTACTTAGATTTTTGTGTTTTGGA
>JAPZDZ010000014.1:16976579-16999713 GCA_029783805.1 Acanthurus tennentii
TGTCCAGAGAACCATCGGGCAAAACTTTAAAGCTAAACTTTCTGTTTAAAAGTCCCTTTTCTGTATCCATTTCTGCTCTGTAACCATTTGCAATGCTATTTTAGCGCCACTTCCTGAAACTACGGGAGCTGGCAAGGCACAGACTGTGCGTGCGTTAATTGCGTGTTAAAAAAATTAGTGCCGTTAAAAGGAGTTTGAGTTAACGGTTTATTAACGCGTTAACTTCAACAGCCCTAATTTTGAATATATATATATATACATATATGGTAGGTTCATCATATTTAATTGCTGTCATTAGTAAAAACTAAAACAAAACAAAACAAAATCACACTACTGTTAGAATTTAAGCAGTGTTATTAATTTTTAATTATTAAATAATTATTAAATTTTATATATAGATGAACATGTAACCAGCCATAAACAAGTATTTGGTAACAATATTCTTTCTTTTGTGTATTCAATACTGAACAGATACAGCTGCACATTTTAGTTGTCATCAAGTCATTTAACAGCCACTTACCAAAAAATCAAACGACAAAAATCAAACGGCATCTTGACAACACTAATAAAGTGTTTCATTTGTGTTTTGAAACAGTAATCAACAAATCACAAACTGTGAAGTCCAGTATCAGGAAATGCACGATGGAGATGTAGGTAGTCTCTATAGCTTCACAACTGCCTTTAAGCACACCTGGTGCAAAAGAAAACTTAATAATTGAAGTGTTAAACATGCACCACATTGAGGGGATTCTTAAATGTGGTTTTGATGATTTGATGAGAAGTTATTTTTGCATGAAACATTATGAAAATGCTGTCATATTTTATGGGGAGGTTAGTTCACTATTGGTCTATATGATTATGTTTTTTTTGTTTGTTTGTTTTTTCTCAATACATTTTTCTTTGCTTACCTCAATTCCAAAATTGTCAAAAGTTTATAGAGGTGCAAGAATAGAGAAATGAGGCAGTTTAATTAAAAGCTTAAACAGATTTTCCTCTATGCTGTTAAAAGTTTAAAGAACATTTCAAGGACAGCTCTGTTGGTGCATCTTCACCGTTTACATTCTTTTGCAAAAAAATAGCATGACTACTGAAAACTGTTTTAAATAGCTTTTAAATGTTTTCATTTCAGACAGGTGAAAGATGAAGATGAGGGAGATGCAGAGGATCCCAGATGCTTAAACAGTTGATTTTCCAGCTCGTTTTAACCTGTAATCTACAAGAGTTTCTCAAAAACTTGGCTAATCAAATATGTTGGTTACATGACCCCTGCCTTACAGGTCCCAGCAGTTGGTCTGGTCTCCACATTCCATTCGCTCTCATTAAAATCATTAGATAATTATGTCCACACAGGTGGCTAAAGAGCATGCTGTAAAAGTCAGGAAAATCTAAAGTGTGTCCCTCCTTCTTGTTATCCTCAAGTTGTTTTGGTAGTCTAGTGAATCAAAGTCTTGGTAGCTCTGTCAGCATTAGAGCTCTCTTTATTCATAATTCATAATTCATCAGTGTCATTGGCTTTTATTTTAGCAGAAATTTATACTTGTTGCGGAAAAAAAGTACAAGCAAAACATTAGCAATGTTGTATTTTCAAATAATTTAAGTAATTCAGCAGCTGACAGTGTGATTACTTGTACCAGTGTTTTGTCACACTAAAATGTCTGCTGTGAGAAAGATCTTTTTAACTTCTTTTTGGAGACCCAAGGTTGTGTTGTGGCCTGGGGCCTACATGCAGTTTTTCTTTAACCTAGCCAACTGAATCCAAAGGAATTTGATATTTAATTTATTTTATTTATTTATAATTTATAGTTCAATGACTCAAAAAAAAATGTTTTGACTCATAAGGGACCTATGTAGAGAATATAATGTAATAGTAAGTCAGCAAAGGAAAAACAAATAGTACAAATAATTGACACATTCGTTTGAGTGGATAACCCCATTGAATTAAGTATTTTCAATATTTGGTTCATCCATCCATCCATTTTCTTCCGCTTATCCCAGGTCAGGTCGTGGGGGCAGCAGCCTAAGCAGGGAAACCCTTCCCTCACCCCAGCTACTTCGTCCAGCTCTTCCTGGGGGATCCCGAGACATTCCCAGGCCAGCCGAGAGACACAGTCTCTCAAGCATGTCCTGGGTCTGCCCCAGGGTCTCCTACTGGTGGGACGTGTCCCAAACACCTCACCAGGGAGGCGTCCGGGAGGCATTCTAATTAGATGCCCGAGCCACCTCATCTGGCTCCTCTCAACATAGAGGAGCTGCAGCTCTACTCCGAGTTCCTTCCGGATAGCTGAGCTTCTCACCCTATCTCTAAGGGAGAGCCCAGCCACCCTACGGAGGAAACTCATTTCCGCCGCTTGTACTTGCGATCTTGTTCTTTCGGTCACTACCCAGAGCTCATGACCATAGGTGAGGGTAGGAACGTATATCAACCAGTAAACAGAGAGCTACGCCTTTCAGCTCAGCTCCCTTTTCACCACGACGGATCTGTGCAGAGTCCGCATTACTGCAGACGCCGCACCAATCCGCCTGTCGATCTCCCGCTCCATCCTTCCCACACTTGTGAACAAGACCCCGAGTTACTTGAACTCCTTGGGGCACTTGGGGCAGGATCTCATCCCCAACCCGGAGGGGGCACTCCACCCTTTTCCAGCTGAGAACCATGGACTCGGATTTGGAGGTGCTGATTCTCATCCCAGCCGCTTCACACTCAGCTGGGAACTGATCCAGCGAGAGCTGAAGGTCACAGCCAGATGAAGCCAACAGGACCACATCATCTGCAAAAAGCAGTGACCCAATCCTGAGGTCACCAAACCTGACCCCCTCAACGCCCAGGCTGAGCCTAGTAATTCTGTCCATAAAAATTATGAACAGAATCTGTGACAAAGGGCAGCCCTGGCAGAGTCCAACCCTCACTGGGAACAAGTCCAACTTACTGCCGGCAATGCGGACCAAGCTCTGGCACTGGTCATACAGGGAACAGACGGCCCGTATCAGAGGGTCCAACACCCCATACTCCTGGAAAACCCTCCACAGGAGTCCCCGAGGATCGAACGCCTTCAACAAGTCACAAAACACATGTGGACTGGTTTGGCAAACTCCCATGCACCTCGGCCTGCCAATCCAGAGCACTGTCCCCGATGTCCATGCGATGTTGCAGAGGTGTGTCAACCACGACAGCCCCATGACATCCAGGGCCTTGAGGAACTCCAGGCGGATCTCATCCACCCCCGGGGCCCTGCCACCGGAGGAGCTTTTTGACCACCTCTGCAACCTCCGCCCCAGAGATGGAAGAGCCCACTCCCGTGTCCCCAGGCCCTGCTTCCTAAAAGGAAGGCATGTCGGTGGGATTAAGGAGGTCTTCAGAGTATTCCCTCTACCAATCCACAATGTCCCGAGTCGAGGTCAGCAGCGCACCGTCCCTAACAATCACAGTGTTTACAGTGCACTGCTTCCCCCTCCCAAGACGCCGGATGGTGGTTCAGAATCTCTTCAAAGCCGTCCAGGAGTAGGACAAACTCCTCCCATGTCCAGGTTTTTGCCTCGGCTACCGCCGCAGCCGCACTCCACTTGGCCTGTAGGTACCTGTCTGCTGCCTCAGAAGTCCCACAGGCCAAAAAGGCCCGGTAGGACTCCTTCTTCAGCTTGACGGCATCCCTCACCGTCGGTGTCCACCAACAGGTACGGGTATTGCTGCCACGACAGGCACCAACCACCTTACAGCCGCAGCAGCGATTGGCCGCCTCAACAATGGAGGCATGATCACACTCAAACGCCATAACTAAAAAAAAATAATAAAATAATAATAATAATAAAAATAATACCAACAATTCAGATGATGTTACAGCCACCAGATTTTGTCAAACATATCACAGAGCTGTTTAAAAAAAATTAAAAAAAATCTCTCTAAGATATATAGTTTTCTCTCAAGCACCAATTCTATACATCTACCAGTTTCAAAATGGGAAAGAGACTTAACCCTGTCTGTCGACATTAACTTCTGGACCCAGATTTGCAAAAACGTATTCAGTATGAAAAAAAAACACCTATCTACAATTCAAAGTTCTTCACAGAACACACACCACTCAACACAGATGTATAGAATGGGCTTCTCTCGCTCTGCCTTTTGCACTCAGTGTTCTCAGAACACTACTGATACCTACAGTAATTCCAAGCCCTTTGGCTTTGCTCACCTCTAAACTACTTCTGGTCAACAATCACAAGAAAACTCTCATCAGTCTTGGACTGCAGGATCCCGCTATCTCCCAACCTCTGCATAATTGGCAACCTATCTTGTTATATATCTTATGATGTTTGGAGATAAAAGCCTCACATGTGGTTGTAATATGCAAATGTCCGACCCACCTAGAGCTTCATTTTTATTCAAGTTCTTCTATAAAAAAAGGTCCAGGGTGCAGAAACATCGAACTGATGTTCCAAACAATGGATCTGAATCCATACTCAGAGCTCTCGCCATCGCCAAGAAAACAATCTTAGTCAATTGGAAAGATAAGAGCGCCCTCAACATTAACCATTGGTTGAACCTTCTCATAGAACACATATCAATGGAGAAAATATCTGCTGCCCCAAAAGAACGATTAACATACTTCTTAGAAAAATGGTCACCATTCATCAAATCACTAAATCTAAATATATAGTATATACAATATCATATAGTATATAGTTGAATTTTGCCTATTAGCACATGCCTCTGTACGAATGCAACTGCTCCAGAAAATAATGATGTTATCTCTGTCAATGGAATATTCCCTAAGTGTGTCACTAATGCTGCTATCATTCTTTTTATAAAGGAAAGGAAATTTGGGCTCATCCCTCATTCCTGTCTCCTCTCTCCCCCTCTCTGCCCCTCTTCCCTCTCCTCTCCCTCCTTCCTCTTTCCTCCACCCCCTCCCCTCCCTGGGGCTCTCTGCAGCCCCTGGATCTGGCGTGGGAGACTGGGGGGCTCTTTGCGGGTGGGCTCTGGTGCTGCACTGATGGGTCTACCAGCATGGGAGCTGGCACTGGGGCTGGGCAGAGTTTATGTGGGTTCTAGATCTGGCCTGGTAGGACCTCCAGTGGCTGTGGGGCTTGGGGTGAGTACCAGCTTGCGGTGGTGTTGCCCGGTGTGTGTTCTGTGTCCCTGCTGCGTCGGGGCCTGGGGGGTCGTGGCGGGCTTGCGGCTCTTGTGCCTCATGATGTCCCCCGGTTCTCCTGTTGGGGGGCGGTGCAAGGCGGGCTGCCGGTCCTTCTCAAAATTGTGACGGCTGCTGGAGGGGTGTGGCTTCTGCCCTTGAGTTCTTTGGGGCGCGGAGTTTCAGTGAGGGCCTGCTGGGCTTTGATGGGGCCCTGGGGTTTCACTGCGTCTGGGATCTGTTGGCACCATGTCCTTCCTTCCTTTGTCCCTCTAGCTGGAAGGGCTGGACCAGCACTTGCTCGGCCTCTTAACCACACATCACACTCTTATGTATGTAGTTCATTTTAAGCACACCTGGGTATTTTACAATCAGGGCTCTAGGGGCCAGGTTCCTGCAGGGCTGGGGCATGTCTGCCTCAGTGCAGTAGTGCACTGCAGTCCTCCACCCCACCCCCTCCATCTGACCTGGCCCCCAGTTTTTAATGCATTACATTGACACACATCTTGGGGACAGGTTGGGAGGGCTTTGTAGCGGGATGAGCTGCAGCACTGCTTAGTGCTGTGATCACCCCCCTGCCCTGTTATGCCTCTCACCTATCCTCCAAATTTTTAATGCATCACATTCATTCACACCTTGGGGGGCAGACTGGAGTGAGCCTGGGGGCTTCATGGTGTGCTGGACTGCAGGGCAACACTGTCCTGTGGTCCTCTGCCTACCCATAACACTCCTCTCCTGTCCCTCCAATTTTAACGCACCACACTACACTTAGGGTGTCACGCATTCATAGTGCAGGGATAATGTTTCCCCATCAGGGATCCGGAAAACATGTTAAAAAGAAATCATGGTGACCAATCAATGGGTTTAGTAATGGCCTAGCTCATGAGGCCTTGCACTCTCTGGCTGGGGGGTCAAACCTCCTTCCATGGGTTGTCAGTGGGCTCTTGGTGTGGTGGGCCCTGGGGACCTGGGGCAGGTGGTCTGGGTGGGTCCCTGGGTGGGCTCGGTGGGGCACCGCTGGGGCTCGGTTTCCTGGAGTGCTCTGGTTTTGGGCCTGATGTGCTGTCCTGTTGGCTGCCGTGGTTTGGACCTGGGTCGGTTTCTTACAGCACTCCACCTCATACTCGCAGCGCTGCCTGTCTTACTTCTCCCTGTTACTTTCAATTTTCCATTTTCCTTATTTCTATCAGTCATTCATCTATGTATGAACTCTTTTGTCTATTTTTTCTTCTTCCCCTTTATCCTCCATCAGCTATGTCCTACCACTCTCTAGTTCCCCCCTGATTCACTGTGGTGAACACTGCCCTCTTTGGCAGACAACAGTAAACTCCATGTAATAAACTCTGATTGGGTAGTTTCCATTGAGGGCAGGTGATGGTCACGAGTACACACTACAAGAATAATACTTTTGGCTGTAAGACCAAAAGTGCATCAGTCTCATAAAAAACAATGGAGGCACGGAACATAGCCCACTCGGAGTCAATTTCCCCCCGCCTCCCCGGGGACACGGTTGAAGCTCTCCCGGAGGTGAGAGTTGGAGCTCTTTCTGACAGGAGACTCTGCCAGACATTCCCAGCAGACACTCACAATATGTTTGGGTCTGCCAGGTCTGACCGGTATCCTCCCCCATTGGAGCCAACTCACCACCAGGTGGTAATCAGTTGACAGCTCTGCCCCTCTCTTCACCCGAGTGTCCAAGACATGCAGTAGGACGACACGACTACAAAGTCAATCATCAAACTGCAGCAGAACGAGGGAATCCCCAGAAGGAGCACTCTCCAGCTCTCCCTCTAAGGAATCCAAAAAGGGTGGATATTCTGAACTGCTGTTTGGACCACAGGCACAAACAACAGTCAGGATCCATCCCCCCACCCGAAGGCCGAGGGAGGCTGCCCTCTCATCTACTGGGCTAAACTCCAACATACAGGCACCAAGCCGGGGGGCAATAAGTATTGCCACCCCTGCCCAGCGCCTCTCTCCAGTGGCAACTCCAGAGTGGAAGAGAGTCCAACCCCTCTCGAGAAGACTGGCTTCAGAGCCCTTGCCATGTGTCGAGGTGAGGCCAACTATATCTAGCCCGAACTTCTCAACCTCGTGCACTAGCTCAGGCTCCTTCCCCACCAGAGAGGTGACATTCCACATCTCTAGAGCTAGCTTCTGCAGCCGAGGATCAGGCCGCCAAGAGAGAATTATATGCGATTCAGAGTAATCTACAGTACAAGTCAATTTGTTCGGTGTATAAAGTTCAGATTTCACCTCACTAAAATTATATTACATATAAGCAAAAACTGCCTTGGAGAGCCTTGAACAATATGAAACCAGTGCTGGCACTTAAGCAAATATCCAAGGGGGCATGAAGCTTGTTGTATGGGGGGTACCATATTTTTGGTTGGCAAGTGGCAGCATAATCAAGGTGGGCCATAAGTTTTTTTTATTCCTGCATCCGCCCAACTCATTATGAGGGCTAATCTGATGCCTGACTCGCATATATATGAAATAATCAACCACCCGCATCCAACCTAACAAGTAAATAATTAACTAATAATTATAGCAGCACTGGGATTGAGGGACACCCATTTATCATGAAATTGTGATTACTAATATTTTGGCAGTACTGTTCATGGACTGTCATGGAACCACTGTCTGTACTACTATATTTGACCAATTATTTGCCCAAATTTTAGTCTGATTTTGGTTGAAAAGGTAAGCAAGACTAAACAGCAGAGCAGAGAACTAAGGACAGATGAGAATTTGACACTGAGTAATGTCGGATTCCCACACAGCCATACACACAAACAAGCATCATAATCAACCCACTCATGACAGTAAACTGACACAGAAATCAATGTGTGGCCCATCATTACCATAATAATGACAGTCTAATGTACATTTAGCAACAAACAATGTTTTTTTAAAAAAAGTCAGGTTTCAGCATTTATGTTCTACTTCTGTCATGGCCGAAATGAAAATCAAACATCTGGCCATTTTTATCCAGATGCTGTCATTTTGTAGCCAGTTGGAGCTTACATTAAATGTTCAATATCCAAAATGTACAGTATCAGAAATAAAAATATTTGTCTTCATTAATTATGCTTACCACTATCAATGTCTGCTTTCCAGCATAGAACCCCAGGCACCTGCACTGAGCTAGCTGTATGCCCCTTACTAGCATTTTCACTTGCTTAGCTAATTGTAGAGCAAACAGCAGGATACTTGTCAGACATGGGGAGTTGAGTTTTTGATAGTTATGTGCACAAGACTTGTGCGTTTGACTGTACTTTTTCAATGCTCTTGTCAACACTGACAGCACTTCAAAAGTCAAAGGAACAACATGCATGCACCTGCTCTTTTAAGTCAAAGGTCTTATATTATCAAATGACACACATTCAAGTACACACACAAAATAACAGGAAGAGAGAGTGAGTGACAGGCTCACAGAAGCTGGACCATTGCATCATATAATAGTAAAAAAAACAAAACAAAAAAAACTGCCCACTGGTGCCCCCCTGTGGTGTCATCTCTGTATAAAATATTTGGTTGCAGGCTATGGTGAGTGTTGTTTTATAATGCAGATCTATATTCATATTGCACCTTGTTGCATCATTGTTGCCTTTCAGTGCTCACATCAGACGTTAATCCATAGATCAATAGACAGGGATGAGCCTGCTAATTAGACCAGTCTAATTTTTAAACAAGGGTAATAACAATAAGACCACAGTTTCACATACAGACTTACAAAGTGACAGTTTGGTCTGCATGGCAGCACTGTTATTGTTCTTTGAATGTGTTGATATTTTGTGAATGATACAAGCCTTACAAATATATTTCACACATGTTTTTACTAGATATAGAAAGGTTTAACATTCACTCTAACATTAACAGATTACAAGATAGGCAGTGAATTCATCCATCTGTCCCCATCAGATATATGGCATTAATGATCTATGACAGCATTTGAATGATTCAAGCAGCAATTACATGGACTAGGCATCAATGACACTTGAAACTAAATGCACATGCACTCATTTTAAACCTTTGAGTAGGCTTGCTTTTACAAAAGGAGTTATGAGAGTATTGCTGTTTCATTTCTCTTTTGATCTGCACAACTATGGTCATGCCCTCACTAGATAGGTGTTCTCAGTTTTCTTATGATCTGCACTTTACACAACTGACAATGCGAGTGATATGTAATGCAATAAGTGAGCTTTGTGCAAGAACCACATACAGTCTTATTAGTTGATGGAACTAAACAGAATACTTCCCATGCACCATTCTTTGTAAACTGCAAGAATTTCTTCTCCTTTTTTTAAATGTACAAACAGCATTCTCTAGGTTTTGTTACAAGTCATGTACAGATAGTCTAAAACAATTATTGATATGTACAATTCAGAGTTATCGATAACATAGCAAATCTAATTTGACGCATAGCATCAATCTAAAAAAAAAAAACAGCTTCAAAAGTCTATCTTGTGGTTATGTCTGTTGCAATTTCAGGCCAGTTTTAGTCAAAGGCTGGCTGACTTTAACAGACTGTTATGATAACATAACCAACTAAAGCCCACAGCACAGACAGGTATCTTCCCGATGGTGGTGTTGTTCCTCTGATACTCTGAGGTCTTTTTAATTAAATAACATTTAGGTCAGTTAATACCTACTGAGTTCTTATGAACTGTTCCAACCCCTGTAACCCAACCTAATAGTAACCAGCTAACCGTAGAAATTCATGAAGTCGACATTTGGTTGCAGAAGCCAAGAAGTCAGCAACAGCTCTCAACTTTGATGGGGTGTGAATTGGACAGTGGCTAACATTTTTGCCAAGTCATACACAGACATACATACATTCCCAGTCTAAATTTTAATATAGTTGATAATACACTCACAAAGAATTGATTCAGTAATTTGAGCTACCTTATTGCCTCTTTAACAATATTAAACAATCTGTTTTTGTTTTGCAGTGGTTCTTCAGCTTACCTATGGGTGAGAAATGGCTGTGGCCAACTCCTGACAGGTCCTTTGGGTATGACAACACTGAAAGTAGTATCAACTGATGTCAATTACAGAACAAAATGCAAAATGTATGTTTAATTTATTATCGTCAACAGGGTTTTGTTGTTAGAGACATAATGAAAACCATTTAAATTAATTAGGAAATTAACAATTTTATTTAGATTCGATAATTCAAACAAGACAGAATTAAAAATACTGCTTTTTGGTCTTAATTGTCACAGTCTTTTTTTCTGAAGTTGTTGTACACTTAAGCCACTGCTCCACTATTAGTTCTCTGCTGATTACTTTCATATGTGCAAGAGGCTTGGTAAAATGTACACTGATGTAAAGTGTCTTTAACTCTACACTTAAAGTATGTTTATCTACAGTCTATACTCAGTTGAAATACTTCAATACATTCATTTAATGTAAATGTGTTGTGTTACTTAGACAGGTACTGCAAAAATTCGTCATATCTTTTGCAGGCAGAGAAGCCAGTCAGTGGTAACAAAAAACACTGTGAGAGGAAGTCCTTCATTTTAATTGTATAAATTTGGCATTTACAAATTTGCATTACATTCATACAAAAATTCCCTTTGTCCTGGAGGCGTTGCATGAAGGATTTCTGTTCATCTCAAACAAAGGGATACCATCAGTCTCAAGTCACTGATACACAAGACATTTCAGTGGGGTGTAGGAAATCCAAATGTCGCTTGTTCACATCTTCTGATCAGCTCCTCCTTCTCTTCCTTTTATGAGAGCTCTGTTGCACATCATTCTATCTTCTATAAGTCTGCATTACTCACATTTGCCATTTTTTAGCCTCCCTCAGAGAAAGAGTGCCCATGCCATTCTTTCAAGAGTTACCTCTGAGTGTCTGGCAAAAAAAAAATCAAGATGAGAGATAAAAGGCGCTGATGAGTTGACTGAATCTAATCTGAGTGTCCTGTACTTTGGGCGCCCTACAATAAAAATGTCCCTTAGTCGGATTGAGTGGTGCAGAGTGTTATGCAATCTCTTGGTTGAGTTTGCGGCACAGTTCAACCTCTCTTCTTGCTAAAAGTTATTGAAGCCATATGCAGCTTGTAAAGGTAAATGCCAGTGGTCCTCAAGGCTGAAATATTCTTCTCATACAAAAGAGACAACATTATCTTCTTGTGCTTTTACCATTTCATGATTTACAGTTGGATAAAATCAACAGTTTTTAATAACACATGGTCAAAAAAATATTTAAACATCTAGCTAACAAGCATATTCACTTAGAAAGCTTTTTGATAGCAATAATGTTAGTGAACAACAAGCTTTAGTGGGCCAGTATTAGCTAACTATAAATACAAAAATCAAATTTTTTTCTTTACTTTTACTTTTTTCATTGCTTTCCATTGATTTTGACATTGGACTTTTTATGAGACTCGTGTTTTCTTTCTAAGCCAACATTAGCTAGTGATTGAAGCTAGAGAGAGTCTGTAATCATAAATTTGCCGGGCTGAGAAAAACTTCAGATCAGATTTTTCCTGCTGCATGCAAACAGATTGCTGCACAGTTACGTTTGTGTTGCAGGTGCAAGAAAACTCACTCTCTTCCATCAGTGCATCAGAAATGAGCGGTACTAGAATCTGTGTGTTTATATGCCACTTTGTCATTTTGGCTAAGAATAATCAGTTTTATTCTATTTTGAATTGTGATACATACAAGAATATTTTCATGTTTGAAATATGTTTCAAGTTTTCTTTAACAACACTTTGATAGCTTGAAGTGTGCGTGTGTGTGTATGTGTGTAAGATTTTTGTCTTGTCAGTTTCTCTCTATTTAAACTTTTTGGATGTGCATTTTAGCTGTGATTGTTGTAAACAGGCATGCTGCCTTTGCCCCACTTAACACTGACTTTGCCATCTGTATTTTTTGGGCAGATCTGACTTTTTTTTTCTCTTTGGTTGGCTCTGTTTCTTTTTTTTGTGGCTGGGGAGGGTTAGGGTCATCTTCCCATTGCTTCAATAATCGTGGTTTTGCAGTTGGGGGCAGCCTTGTAGTCCACTTCTCATGTGAGGTGTGACATTTTCCATTTCACTGAGGATGAGCTGCCATGTATTCGAGATGCTACTCTTGAATTCAGAGTACATAGCTGTAAAAGAGGTGGAGGTATCCACAGTGGCGATGTCAAGCATGTTGTACCACAGCTTCATGGGACATCTCTGTGGTTGGTGTTTGCAGGTGTTCACACCAACTATCTGAATTTCTACACACCCATTGATTTTATTGTAGAATGGGATCACTTCATTTTTTTTCTTTCTGCAGTTTAATCCATGACTTTGATGTTGCGCATTGTGCTCAGGAAAAAGACAGCCATTCCTTTTTTTCTCACATAACTGACCATGCCACTGCCACTGTCACAGAAGTGAGATCTTTCTACAAGAGATGCTGCACAAGAGGTACACTGGTGAAAAAGTTATCTGGGGTGATATTGCAACCTGTTTCTGTATCTACTGCACAACTGAAGAACAGTATTTTCCCTTTGATCCTTTGGAACTTCTTCCTTTGGTTGTCTTCCCATGCAAACCATTCCATCTATTGCATAGGGGTTGCGTGCAATACAAACCCAGATGATCTTTGGGCTGTACTTGGTGGGCTTGTGTGGCATGTACTGTAGAAAATTGCACCTACCCCTTGATGGCACAAGCTGTTCATCTACAGTTACACAGTCGCCGAGGATGAATCACTGTCTGCTGCTGACCACGAACAGGTCCAATGTGCAGTAGAAGGTTTCCTTATGTCGTTGAAATGCAAGATATGGCTAATATCCTCACATCTTCTAACAGCCATGAGGGCTTTGTCCATGGGATCACATCAAAAACTGCAATAGCTCACTTGTACACCCCACTTCTTCTCATTTCCTGGAAGAAGGGCCAATCCAAAAATCCAAAGAAGGCTACGAATTTATCTTTGCTAACATTTTTATACGCTTTTCCTCTATTCATCTAGACATCCCTCCAAGTTTGTTGTTGCCAGAAGTATGTTAGCACTACACCACCTCTTGTGTGATATCAATGATCATAAGCTCTCATGCACCTTTTGATTAGGTGGTGGTGGTGAGCCCTGGTGCAAGTTTTTATTGACTTCTCAAGATATTGCAGCTTGGTGTTCTGCCTTGGGTGGGAGGTGCCTCACTCCAGAAAGAGCTACTACAGTTCATCCTGTTAGACATTGATTTGTTTTCACTTACTTCTGTGGAGGACTCACAAGAGGAATCTTCTTTGTCTGAATGATCCTTTTCAGTACTATAAGTTTAATTTCCAGGTTGAAAACAGACACCTCCTCCTGAACAATAGTTTGGGTCCTCACCATCTGAAACAGCTGACAGGACTTAGAGGATCTGGGTCCTGTTCCTAATATATTATGAAAAGATACTACCATAATATATTGTCCACACTGACAATGGTATCATGATAAGGCAATCTGCAAAACTTAATACAAAATAATCTGCAATAAGCAAATGTTGGTCAAAAACTGAATGGAGTCCAAGTTTATTGCCTCTTTACACATACAATGTTATCATTCCAATGTAAGAGCCATTTAACAGGCAAAAGGTCAAACTGCCAGAAGAAATATGAGAGTATATGTGATGAAACAGTGGCACCAGTGGGTCAAACTGACATCTGAATCTGCTTGAAGCACTTGTATGTTTTGTTGAAAATATCGATAATTGGCACCAGAGTATTCATAATGTATATACAGGGGAGTGATAGAATATATCCTGATATCAATATTTAGCAGTACAATACAATATATTCTGGTATCAATATTTAGTTCCCCCCTCTGCAATGGACTGATGAAGTGACTGCTCTGATAGCAGTTATGACATACAGTTTTCCTGAAGTGATAATAATAACCTTGACCCTAGAGCAGAGAGTGTAGTATACATTGTCATATAAAGTTGTCAGGAGTCACCCTTAATATCAGTATATCAGTGACAGATTGATTAACATCTTGGTTATGATAAGACCATGGGCCCCCCTCTACCCTGGGCCTGGGACAACAGACCCGTTTGTCCCCCCCTCTCTGCATGTACAACTGGGGTTTATGCTGCCATTGATGAGTCTGACGTGTGTTTAGGTGTGTGTGTCCATACACACAATGTTGTGTGTATGGGTGTTGGTGTGTGTCTGTGTGAGGGACTGTATTTTAATGAGATTACTTTCTTCACCTTCCAGGATGATGTTTTTAAAATTCTAGCAGTGATGCAGGAATGATTGCTAACTCTGTAAGTCATAAACTTGAGAAGGCTTAATCCTACCTGCTAGCCTATCTCTGTGAGCTCCTCATTATAAAGAATCAAAGATTAGAGACATGCAGTACCTCTGTGCTATTTGCCACACTCTTTCCATCTTCCATGAATAACACCTATTGATCCTCTTATTTCTTCCTGTTCAGCAATCTTATTAGCCTGATCCCACTATTTCTTCCTGTCCACCACAACTGCATCTCCTACGGGGTCTACAGGTGTCTATTGTACATCCACCATCATTTTTACAATAACAGCATTGTTTTCTTAGCTGGAATAATCACTGTTTACTTTGTTTGTTCCCTTTGTGCTGTGTGTTTTTTGCAAAGGTCTTATGAAGTTGGTTTACAATTGTCCCTCTCCCTCTAAAACCCTCTTTGATCCTTTCAAATTTCAACATTTGACATTTGCTGTTGCCTTACAAAACTTCTAAAACATATGACCCTTTCATGATAGGATGTTTTTTTTTCTGTCCATGTATCCTACGTGGAGCACTGTCACTGCAGCGCAGGCATTAAAAATTAAATGATTTACACCTTAAGGCTGCAAAAGCTATTAATAGACCACCACCAAATCAATGCTGTCATGTGCCAACACAGAAAAGCATGTAGGTTCATCCACAAACTTTGCTAGCTCTAATATGTTTTCTGTACTCGTCCACTGTAGACACTCAAAGTAAGCCTTACTCTGGCTCTTCTCTAATGTCTCTAACCATGCACTGCGCTTCCTGCTGGTCTCAGTTATTAAGGTTAACAAATGGACGCAGATACAAAACAATATAGTTCATAGAGGAAAACAGCCTCAATAAAACTTTATTACTGTCTGCAGCACACCACATTTTCTATTTCCTCTCATTCTTGTCTCTCCAAATAGCATCTGCCTCTGACTGGTCATTATTAAAGAGGCCAGTCAGGTGGTTGAAGCCAAATAGGTTCTCAAACTGACTATCTGACACTTACAACCTCTTCAATCCATAATAGGCCAACTGTGTAGAGGTGAGACAGTAAACACGGTTTAAACATGCTTTTGTTTGTTTGTTTTGTTTTGTTTTGTTTTCTATAGAACTGAATGCAATACGTGTCCCGGGAGACACTGCCTGAAAATGAGCACTGTTGTTACGAAATTATGAGTTACTATTGTTTATGAAACATGATACTACAGCCACCATTTACAATCAGTGTGTACAAAGTGCTCAAAAATTAAATTTGTTTTGAGGGCAGCTGGTGAGCAGATATCATTAATGACCTGCAATGTACCTCATACTTTGTTCTGGTTCAGTTGTCTGACAACAGAAACAGATACATAGGTCAATGAGAACAACTAAATGGAGAATTTGTCTGTATTATAAAAAAGTATACGTGATCACAGAGGGCAGGCAGAGACTGAACAGAGCAAAGTGGCTAGGCTGTGTCTCTTCACTTATTGACAGATCTTAGTCATGACACACTAAAGAAGAAAATTAATCTCCCTATTATTTAGGAATTTCAGCATGTATGGACATGTTTAAATAAGGATTCACTATTTAATAACTATTTAATTTAACTTTTTAATAACTATTTAAAAACTATTTAATAACAGCTACACAATATACATTACTTAATAACTTTGCAAGGTGTTGTCCCACTATGGCTAAAGGCAAAAATAGCCAGAACTAAACACAGGACAAATGCTTGTAATCATAGATCTTTTTGCAGCAGTCCCTGACTTTACTTAAACCAGATCCAGAGTGATGTTCTTTTACCTTACAAAGAGCTTCTTCTCCATTTCATTTTTTAAAAACTTTGTTTTTTGTTTTTTGTTTTTTGTTTTTTTTTTTGCTGAGTGTGAATTCTGAATTTTGTGTAAAATCGAGGAAGTTAAAACTATTTTTGCTTATTTGATAGCTGGACATATGTTAACATCAACACATAGACCTATTTAGGGAATCATTACACTAAAAAATCTATCTCTATTTTTGCTTTGATGATATTCACAGAAAGTGTAGGTCACACTGGTTCTAAAGTAATTATGTGTATTAAGATTTAAGTTACAAATCAATCCTTCACTCAAATTTCACCTCAGGCAGTATGTTTGCCCCTCCTTTAAGACCCCCTTTTGGGAGGCCGCTGGCTTTGTCCTGCTAAATGTCCATGTCTATTACAGCCCATGTCCCATAATTTGGTTTAAAATGCCATCCAGAGCAGAGTTAAATTACCAAGGAGCACAGTGAATAATTTATTCCCCATCTCTCCTCTGTAATATTAATTTAGTCTAAATTGGGCATTAGTCTTGACACAATGAATCACACACTTTAGGACATCTTTTTTGGTGCTCTGGCTGATTGAAAAAAATGAGAGACAGAGATTATTAGACACCTTGTCTACTTTTTTTGCAATTGTGTGCCAAACAATTCATAAAGGCAGCATGTTTGATAGTTTTTTGTTTCAGATATTTGGATGTCGTTGGAAGCATACTGAGGCCCTAAAGTATGGTGTGCTATTTAATTGTTTGTATTGTTGCTGCTGTTCAGCTCGTTCTTTCCAACCTGTTTCATCTCAACACATCCCATGTCTTCTTATACATCATGGAGAAACTCTATGTAATTATTAGTGATCTTGATCTAAGCTATGAAAGGGATTATTAGTATGTCTTAGCATGAGCATATAGTAAACAGTTTTACAGCTGTATCCAATGGATAAGTGTCTAGATTTTTTTTCTCATAAGGAAAAAGAGTGAAGGAGGATATCAGCACACCCACATCCTCTTTGAAGAACACTCATCGCTCATTAAAATCAAAAACACAGCCGTCATCTAGACCGCTTCTTGTCACTCTCTTCATTAGAGTGCTAAGAGCACAGATGGGGAGCTTCATGACAAGCCAGTAGCAACCACAAGCATCTTATCACCATGGAGAGAGGGGAGGAAGCATTTATCTGTGGCGGAGAGCTTCACTGAGGGCACCATTAACACAGCGCATTTGATTGTCTCTACACTTCCTCTCCTGCTGACTCCAACAGGTCGATATGCATGTCTTGATTTTATCACCGGTGTTCCTGCTAAGTCATCTGTAGTGGCTTCTCCAATCACTGGGAGATTGGACAGCTTGATATTGACTTAGTAATCAGATTGCTAGCCTCTTATGTTCAAGAACTCCAGGAGTCCTAAACCAGTGTTTCAAAGTTTACTTTTGACAACAAAAACCACACCTTAAAGTCATGGTAAGGAGGGTTGATAATTTTATATATATATATTTGTAAAATAGTTAGATTAAAAACTTCTCAAACTCCTCAAACCATGGACACATACTTGTGTGTGTAAATTGGAGTTTATCTTAAAAGTTGCCCGAATTAATATCTTTAAAATGCGTTCAATGACAACATGAAAAATTAGATGGATCTTGTTTTGACAAACCACCTGTGAATTCACTGCTGCCACACCAACTCCAGGTCCCTGCTCCAGGAACCAGCCAGTCTTCACCCTTCACCCCCTCTGTAGGCTTGACTGGCTCTATGCGGGCAAATCAAGTTCCCTCTACAGCCTGCATGTCCTTGATAGCTTCCATCCTGTTGCCTTCATTTCCTATTGCATTTTTCCATTAATAAAAATTTATCATCAACCTCTGGGAGTGTGGATCCAAATTAACCAGTCCCAACATTTTATGTCATCGTTATGGTTTTTAATCTTTCATTAGGTCCGAAACGCTTTAATTTGTTGTTCTGAAGAGCAATATCAGCTGGAGCCTTACAATCATGTTTATTTCTACAAAACACTGTAAGGAAAAAACATTAACAATTTTTAAAAGGCTACTGTGTTAAAATTCATTTAAAAACAAGAAATTCTAAGGTTTCTGTGTCTATTCTAGATCATTCTTATGTAACAATTTAATAAATTCAATGTATATCTAATATTGTATTTACAATGGCAAAGGTGGCCTGTGCAGGTGTAGAGGCCAGTTGCTCCATCTAACTTTTAGTTTAGTTTTAATCCCCTCTTTTTTTCAGATTTGTTGAAGCACCAACGTTTACATCCCTTAAAACTTAAAGCAGAAATGCATATACTTGATGTCTGAAAACAGGAAGCGCAGCAATTGGATTAATTGCAGCAGACCCTGAGACAATCACTGCCTATGGCATCTTTTGAACATCAAAACAGACTAGTTGGACCAAAAGCCACTGAAAACAGTTTTAAAGAGATGGAAGAGAGTCAGAATACAAAGAGCTAAGAGGACCAAGCTATGGACCTGAGGCTATTCCACTATCCAGTATACCCCTGGCCAATTTCCAGTAGTTGGAAAATGAAAATTGATTAAATAAAACTCAGAAAAAGTCAACTATGGGTAATTTGAAAAAAAAAAGTTATAAAGAAGGAAGCAAAGATACATTCCTGTGTACTTCAGTGTAGCTGAGATGGAGCAGGCAAACAGACATATAACAGAGAACCCTGTCACAGACATAACACTTTCCGCCCTTATTAAGAGAGCTTGGAGAAAAAAAAAAAGTCCCAACAAAAATTAAGATAGCAAAATCTCCAAGCCAGCATCTTGTTAACTTCTAGAGGGGAGCAACGGAAACTTTTTTTCTGCAAACATTACAAACTGATTTAGGATGTGAACAGTCCAAGACAGGACGGCTCTGTAGCAGGTGATTAAAACATCACTGGTGTCCACATACGAAGAACCTTAGTGGTATTGGTGGTGTGTTGAGATGCCTGCGCAGAACCAAAATTGCATTTTAAGACTGGTAAACACCAGCCACAGCCTGTTAACCCTGCTACTGTCTGCCAAGCAATATAGAAATATTTTTATTCATACTACCAGACCACAAAGCAGCTTTTCTTCTAAGGCTATGACACAGCTCAATTCATTCTTCAAACATCTTCATAAAAATTGTCCATTTTTATTTATTTTTTAATCCAATTTCTATTTTGTGTAGTGTCATTCTGGGCGTCACTATTTAGAATAGTGATGCTCAGAATGACTGAGATGTCATTCAAAGTACCACTTACTGCTTAGTGGTACAACTACAAGTGCCACAATCAGTGATTCACCTGAATTCACCTGATTAACTGATAAAAGAAAGAACTGCACTTTTTTGGGAATTTAGCTTATTCATTAACAATCCCTTTGAATGACAAGAGCACAGACACCTTTTTGCATATTCAGTGTAAGTAGTGGAGAGACATGAAAGAAATTTAAAATCTGTTCACATTTTGGATAATACCATTTATATTTTCCTCATCAATAATGCATTGTTTTACTGAGTCATAAACTGGTCACTAATAATCAGAATGTAAATTTGATAACCCAGCCCTTAGTGCATGGAGATAAAACTGAAATCTGTGCATCACTAGTGTTCATTATGAAGAGATTACAATTTGCATTTTGTTGTAAAAACCTGAGTAGTACTTTTGTAAATAATAAAATTAGGCCACAGTTAAATGTTCTCCTGCTAATTCTAATGAGAACCATGTCTGTTGTAAATTTTAGTGATGGACATGCTAACATGATAGAGATTTATGTTTTGTATAAAAAGCATATTCTTCTTAATAATTTCAATAGAGGAACATCAGAAGCTGGGTTAGGTCCCAACTGTTTGCCTCAAAATTCCTTTAGCTGCTTCAGTTTTGGACTATGGCCCAGTAGGCAGCACTTCACTGACAGAAACATGATCCAGGGAACTGTCCTGGCATGGTTTCTCTCCTCCAATTTCACATTCACAGTTCAAAGCTCACATTTCAATCCAGATTTGATTTTAAAGGCTTGAACTCAAAGCTGACGTCATCCTTGGTGCTGTTTGTTTTGTTCATATGTTTGTCAGCCAGCATACAGAGTAAATCTATTCACCAAGGCAGAATATTTTGAATCCATTGCTGTATACAAGTTAAATCTCTAATCTCTAAAAAGTTAAAACTCTAGTCATATCAAAATACTTTAACTTTTAAGAGAAAGAAAAAATCAGAAATCCATTTTTATAAATGTGGCTAGAAGTTTCAAAGTGTGTTCCAGGGTTTAAACCAATTAGTTTTACTGACCGAAACCAAACAGATCCTAAGAGCTGTAAAAACTGTAGAATCATGAAAAATCTCTGTGCTTGTTACTGTGAAAGGCCTCTTTTACATTGTACACATAGTGCAATTTTAACCTCACTCACTCACTACCTCACTACAGGATTTGTTACTATGAGCAATTATCAACTCAAAGATAACACATGCCCTGTGGAGAAAAGGGATTCTCCCAGTTTGAGCCTAAATACTTTTTAAGAAATCACATAGGCCAGTCACACAGAACATTTCAAGGTTTAAGAGGCCATTCAAAGCTTTTACAAGCTGATGATAAATGGCTGATTTAAGAAGACAAAGGCCATCAATGTTTTGTTTCAGGCAAACATGTAAATCAACCTTAAACACTGTGATAACATCCAATAAATGATAAAGAATGGTCTACTGTGTGTTCACTGATGCACAGAGAAATAAAGAGGATGCAGAATGAAAAGAGGAGTTTCCTGTCAACTTAGTCACTTAAAGGGTGGATGTTGACTCTGAATATGATAGCATCATCAACAAAGCCTGGTATGCTCTCAGACAAAAAAGAAGCAATATAAGCTGCAGCAACAAATAATGCTGGGAATATAGTTTCACAAAACAACTACTATGTGTGAGCATGAACTATATACTTGAGCATGTATTCTTCTAAATTTAGTGCAACCAATACAAGATTTGTTTATCAACCAGGTAAAGCCTAGGAGGCCCCTGGAAGTCAAAGGGTGAGTCCCAACTCACCCCTTGCTCCTACACCTCAGCCCTATCTCTCTGTTTTGAGCGTTCACATTTAGGGGTAGGCTGTCCCAATTCTTGTTGGGATGGAGGGGTAGGGTGGAAGGGAAAGTGCTTCATACCTCTTCAAACTAAGGTTTTTCAGAACTACACTGTTCTGAAGAGGGGTACAAGAATTTTCCCATAATCTCCATTAATAAAGATTTAAAAATTGGGATAATCATTGTATCATTGTATCCTAGTTAAAAGTAATTTCTATGTATTGTGGTGCTTTTCTCTTTCAAAAGTGACAAAAAAATGCTATTAGCTGCTTAACGTTAGCAGATGTCTTGGCAGCTATCAAACGTTAATTAAAGTATTCTCCCTGTTAATAAAGATTTTTGATAACCATCATATCACCCTAGTTTAATGTTTAATGTTTTATGGTGTTGAGGGCTGCGTATTGGAAACATGCTGCACAACTCTATTCTTCTTGGTCTTCTTCATCTTTATCTACTTCTTTATTTAAGGAACCCTCTCTTTTTCTTTTAGGTGGGCAGTTGAGAGTCAGCTTGAAGACATTTTACCGCCACCTCCAAGACTGGATATGAACTAGCAGATTGGCATGAAGGGTGTCCCAATTCCATAGGGGGAGGATTTCAACCCCTAACCCTTGAGACTTCATTCCAGTGGGGAAGGGCCAGGGGTAGGGGTACAAATGAGAGTTGGGATTTGCCACAAAGCTCACTTTTTTTTTTTACCAGATTATATTTAAATGAACCCAAGGTATTGTTGCATCTTACCTGTTAAAGAGCAATGATAGGGTTCTTTGTATGTGGGTTAGAATTTTCCAGTTAAAGTTTGCTGTGTGTGAACTGTCCTTCCTTTTCAGCATGAGACAGATTCTCACAGCTCTGAACATTATGACTGTAGGTTATTTCTTTTTTTTGGAAACCATCATCCTTAAGCTTCCCATGTAAATGAAACAGATGAAAAGACAGCCAACTATATATGCCAAGTTACCCCAGAATGCGACCAAATATTGTGGGCTACAGATGCTGATCAATGAACATAAATTCCATGTTTACCTCTGGAAGGACTCAGAGATAATGATTTAAAATACTTTTATTTGCAGAAGTCGCTCTTGCTGCCTCTTTATCACCTACAACAACTGGAAGCAGTAGGTGTGAAGTTATCAAGATCTGTAGTGAGAATGAGCACATTTACGGAAATTAGACTCTAGAAGTGGAATTTTCCTTAAATAGAAACTCTGAGGTGTCAAGAAATCTCATCACCGCTGAAGGAGAATCACATGCAAAAATCACTTTGTCACCTCCAGAGGAATATCCTCACCTCTGGAGAAGCATCATGTCGTCACCTCCGAAGGAGAATCACATGCAAAAATCACTCAAAAATGACACCGTTACCTCTGGAGGAAAATCAGGTTGTCAACTCCAGAGGAAAATCATGTCGTCACCTCTGGAGCAGAATCACGTGCAAAAATCACGTTGTCACATTTGGAGGAGTGACATATGCAAATGGAATTTTTCAGTTAAAGTTTGCTGTGTGTGAACTGTCCTTCCTTTTCAGCAGGACTCAGACATTATGCTTTAAAATAGTTTAATTTGCAGAAGTTGCTCTTGCTGCCTCTGTATCACCTACAACATCTGGAGGCAGTGGGTGCAAAGCTAGCAAGATCTGTAGTGAATGAATAAATTTTACAGAAATTAGACTCTGGAGGTGGAATTTTCCTTAAAGGTCCCATATTATGCAACTTTTCATCAGGTTCACATAGATCTCAGAGGTCCCAGAACAGTCAATTTGAAGTTTGTCGTCTAAAAAAAATAGTTTTTTTCTAGAGTCCTGAAAACTCTCTCTAGTGAGCTCTACCGAAAACACGCTGTTTTCTGTGGGCTGGGCCTGTACACACCTCCTTCAGCGCAAGCCACGCCCCTCCCTGTCTCTCTGGAAGAGAGGGGCGTGGCTTGCGCTCCGGTACCATACGCTAATGTTTACA